>JANFOE010002553.1:0-147500 GCA_025667525.1 Glebionis coronaria | reverse complement strand
GTTAACTATTACTAAGTGCAGCTAATTTTACCAAACGTAGCCCTAATCTACCATCTATCGGATTCTTGTCTTTCTAACATAAAAAGAACCATTGTTCATTTGAACTTTTGTGGCCTTTTGGTCTAATAGTTTTATTACTATGAGATAAGGTCTTCCACACTCTTTCGCCTTGTAACAATGTTTGCAAGTAATAAGAATATATATAAGATCACATGCTCTCACTTGTTTGCAACATTTCCTTTCTGCATGATAGCACATATAATATTAACTCATTTAGTAATAATATAACATTCGGTGTAAAATGTATGTAATGATCCATATAAGATATTTTAAGAAAATCATGATAGCCACTCGAGTAAATCATTATCATATTCATCTTTTTCATTTGGATTTTTGAGAAGTGGAAGATTATCCATATTCCAAAAAGTCCGAAGAGCCACCTTAATCTGTTTAAAATAAACACATTATTTCTAACGAAGGATAAAATGAAATAAAAAATTACAATATTTCATCCAAATAAGCACAACTATTCCATGATTGTTGGTTTAATTTCAATGGCATATAAAAGAAGAGTTTTAGTAAGTTCATATTGTTCTTTATTCTCCTCTACATCTTTATATATCTTATAGTCTGCAATCATTAAAGAATAAGAAAATTAACATCTTAGCATACAAAATTTATCCTCGCCTAATAAAATCGATCTGATCTTTCAATTCAACGATGGACTCCAAAACTTCGAATAAATCTTTAGTCCACAACATTTAACGTTAATTTATTGCATATCATGAATAGTAGTCGAGGTTATCAACCCTTGGTTTCCATGAGAGGATATACTACTGAAAATATATATAAACCAATTTTTGAAAATCCGTTTTTAAATCGACTCGGTATGTCAACTTGGGTCAGCCTGGTTTAATGAAAAACTTTTTTTATTTTTAATAATTAACAAAATTATATATAAAAATCATGAAAACTTATGTATATTGAAGATATAAATTGTTTACCAACTAATATAATATATAAAATTAAAAAAATTTACGCAAATACGTAGAATTTACATATTTAAAAAACCCCGAATAAAATCAAAATCAGATCGGGTCTAGAGAACCGAGTTGACGCGGGTCACCCAAACCAGGTGATCTAGCCAGGTTTCGAAATTGTGAAATCCGGTTTAATATGACCCGTTTTTTCTGCCCGAACCGGGTCAACTGGACCTGGCGGGTCGACCCGGGTTTAAAAACATTGATATAAACACCAAACATCATTTTAGAGTTATAGGGGCAAAATTATTTCTATGTAAATCATCCGATTTAAAAAAGAAAAGACGTGGTTAAATATTTTGGACACATGGGATTTTGAATATCCTTATTTCGAAACAAAATCTATTAGATTTTGTACTCGAAGTTCATAAAGTGTTGAGTAGCTTAATAAATTGATGGAAACTTAGTCGGCTAGAGGGAGTAATATAAACATATTGAATATAGGGAAGGTGGTCCGAGATGTAACAAAAATTTTGTAACATACATCATCGAGTACCAAAAATACTACTGATTCATGAAGAGTATATATAAGGACTCTAACACCCCCACAAATGCTATGCATAGCGGAACTACAACATTTGGGTGCTAGGCAGTTATCATCACACACAAGATATATCAAATGACTCAAAGAGACGTAAAAGTTTTAACATAAATTAAGAATTGCTAAAAACATACATGTCTACGTTTTTCCAAAACCCAAGATGATACAACACAGAGTTAGCGTTTTGGTCCCCCACGGATCTCACCCCAAAAGATACATTTTCGTTAACATGACAGAAAAATTAAAAGTGTTCAAGTTAAATATGGGTGGAAAACAAGTAGACGCCAAGCCATACACAACTCCCATCCATTGCATGCTCCATGCTATACTTCATCGATTACCTGAAACACATGCTAAATTGGGTCAACAAATAATGTTGAGTGGAATTCATAGGTTTTATAATCTCATTTTGAACATATGTGTTATAAAAATCATTCACGATCATTCATAGAATTGTCGATCAAACAATCTATTTTCAAGGTTATGGACAATTGTGTTTAAGCTCATGACACTAATCTGTTAACTCAATCACCCGCGTAATAATTACCGGCGTGATTAAGATGAAACCATTGCCCCTTCTAAAGGCATCAGTTGCAATTATACCTTATCTCTTATCACAAGTTATCCGTCCGCAGGGGGTACTCAACGTACTAGCCCTCGTCTCGGATAGGGTCGTCAACCCCATAGTACTATCAATTTTATAAGCGGCTATTTTCAGTCCACACAAGGATTAAACAATAGTTAATAGTTCATGAATATAGGGGTCTTTTGCAACTAGGTACTCAACACAATTTAAGGCAACATTCGGTCCAACAATCATTCATGACATACGTTCATTTTAGAAAACTAGCATGCATCTCCCTCGCGGGTAAAAACAATTTAAAATAGTAGTAAGAGAGGCTACAAATTCACACCTTATGTATATAGAGTAGTCGACGATTTCGAATGACAATCACTGACGATGATGAGGATGCCCGGGGAATTCAACACCTAACAAACAATAACGCGTAATGAGTAAATCTCATTTATAAACTTCAAGTACTATATAATGTAACACCCCCACAATTGCTATGCGCAGCGGAACTACAACAATGGGTGCTACACAGTATTCATTGCACACAAGGTATATCAAACGACGCTAAAAAGACGTCAACTTAAAACTTGAATTTAAAATTGTTAGATGATACATGTCCACGGTTTTTTCCAACCCCCAGTTTGGTACAACAGAGTTTAGCGTTTTCGGTCCCCATGAATCTCAACCCAAGAATTTCAGTTTACAACAACATGACATTAAACTTAAAAATTGTTTAAGTAGAAAAGGAGGAAAAACAAGCGGGACTCCAAGCCATACACACAACATCCATCCCATGCATGCTCCATCCTACACCTCAGCGGTTACCTGAAACACATGCCAAAAATTGGTCAACGAAAACGTTGAGTGGAATTCATAGGTTTTACAATCAATTTGAACGTATATATAATAAAAACCATTCGTGATCATTTATAGTCTTGTCGATCAAACAAACTATAATCAGGATACTGACAATTGTGTTTAAGCTCATGACACTAATCCGTTAACTCAATCACCCGCGTAATAAATACCGGCGTGATTCAGATGAAACCAGTGCCCCTTCTAAAGGCATCAGTTGCAATTATACCTTATTTCTCATACAAAATAATCTACCGCAGAACTTACTAAAAGTACAGCTTCTCGGCTAGCATTGGGTCGTTAGCCCCGTAGTACTACAAATTGCATAAGCGGCTATTTCCCCCTACTCGAGGGCAGGACAATAGTTAATAGTTCATGATTTTAGGGACTTTTGCAACTTTGGTACTCAACACAATTTCTAAGGCAACTTGCGGGTCTAACAATCATTCATGATATACGTTCCTTTTAAAAACTAGCATGCATTTCCCTCGCGGGTAAAACATTTTGAAATAAATATAAGCGAGGCTATAAATTCACACCTTAGATATTAAGTAGTCGGTAGTTCGAGGGATGATCACTGACGATGTTACGGATGCCCGGGTAAATCAACACCTATCACAAATAACGCGTAATGAATAATCTCATTTTAAATACTTACGGTACTGTATAAAATACATATATACTAGTCACTTAGGACAAGTATAACTCACGCCAAAAACAAAATAACGAGTATCACTCATTTTATACCATTCGTTCTCATTACCTACGTTGTCCATTTTTACTCATTCTCGCCGGTACTTGACTAAAGTACGGGCTGTTTTACCATGTTTAACCACACTTATAAAATTTGACAAAATTCTCAAAAATCCTATAAGACCTGTAGATAACATGTTTTTAATCCCAATAAAAGTTTTTACTTTTACGACCCGTTACGCAACGCTTTTCCAAATCTACATTTTACGGGCTGAAATTGCACTTCGACCAATTTTGACCTCTTTGACCTATATGAAAAGTACCTTTGACTTCTTTGACACCTAAGTCAACATATAGACTCATTTATACAGGTTTGGGACCAAATTTTGACCCTTGACCATTTACCAATTCATACTTGTGATCCTCGGGATTTGACTAAAACTTTACATAAATTCGGATTATGAAAGTCCTCGTCTCCCGGTACTCGATCTTTAAAACCTCATAACTTTTAGCTCGTTTTGAGTCACGGGCTCTACCTTATACCAAATTAAAGATAAAAAGACCCTCTACAACTACATTTTGTTTTCAAGACCTGAAAAAAAATAATTTTTATGAAATGGACCCAAAGTTTCTGCCTAAATTTGGCTACTCCAAAAACACGCTTAGACTCGATTCCAAGCCTTCTAACCACCACTAGGCATCATCCTAAGCCTCCCTAAACATATCCAAACACCAAATTTCAGTCCTACCCCTATTGATCAACCAATCTCAAAATCAAAAATCAAAGAATTCAAACATGCAATCACCTAAACCTACTTAAATCATCACTAAACACATAACCAAACACAAGACTAAGCTCAAATTTCAACAACCACCATGGCTCCCCAAACACCCCTTGTGCCGTGGGGTTTGGGTGCCCCAATCACCACAACCAAATTGATTTTGGTGGGTTTTCTTGGTGTTTATGCTTCCATTACTCATAAATTAAACATGCATTACAACATTTAGCCTCAAAAACGAATTTGGATCATCATGAAAATTTTTGGAAAATTTTTGTTAGTGCATGTGGGATTTGAGCACATAGAAATGTAGGGAATGACCAAATTAGATGTGGTCTAACCTTAATTTTTATGAAAATCAAGTGAAAAAAAGTTTTTGATGGATTTCTTGGTGGGTTGGGGGTGTCCGTCGGCTTTAGAGAGCAAAGAGGGAGAGAGTTGTTTGTTTTTTGGTGATATGATCTATGTGTTTGTGTTTGTGTCAATTTTGGGCTTTTTGGTGGATTGGGAGGGACCAATTTGCAATATTTGGTTTCTTTTGGCCTTAAGTTGAAAACGTCCTCAAAACTTTGCGGGTTCGACTCATTAGTCAATTTTGAAAATTTTACGGGAGTCGGAAATCATCCCGAACACTCCAAAATATTTTTGGGATACTTTAAATGTACTCGGAAGGCTATAAAACTCACCCGACTCAACTTAACACGAACCGTAAATAAAATTCTCGAAAAATCACATTATCGATAAATCGTCAATAATTATATAAAATTGGGCATCCCTCGGGATCGTAATCGTCATCGTCCTTCTTAAATCGTCAAACGTAAAAATTATAACCTCGAACATCGGCTTTAACCAAAATACTTATAAATATAGAAATTAAAATTTATTAAAAATTTCAAAAATTAGCGTAATTTAGGGTAACGTTAATGACCTCGATTCTAGGGTGTCACATCCACCCCTCCTTAAAGAGAGCGACGTCCCGGCGCTCGCCTCTTCTTGTACTCACATTTCGTTCTACTGGAACAGATGAGGATACCTTTCCTTGAAAAAGTCCTCACGTTCCCAGGTGTATTCCGGTCCACGCTTAGAATTCCATCGGACCTTCACAATAGGAATCCTACTACGCTTCAACCGCTTGACCTCCCGGTCCATAATTTCCACAGGTTCTTCCACAAAGTGCATTTTGTCGTCTAGTCGAATCTCGTCCAAAGGAATCACCAATTCCTTGTCCGCCAAACTCTTCTTCAGGTTCGATACGTGAAACGTGTCGTGAATAGCACTAAGCTCGGTCGGCAATTCTAACTTGTACGCTACTGGTCCAATTCGTTCAATGATCTTAAACGGTCCAATATACCTTGGACTCAACTTTCCTTTCTTCCCAAAACGAATTACACCCTTCCACGGCGATACCTCGAGCATAACCATATCTCCAATTTCAAACTCCAACGGTTTCCTTCGGTTATCGGCATAACTCTTCTGTCGGCTTCTCGCAGCAAGTAGTCGGTTCTTGATTTGCACAATCTTCTCTGTCGTTTCTAAAACCATTTCGGGTCCAGTCAATTGACTTTCCCCTACTTCACTCCAACACACAGGCGATCTACACTTCCTTCCATACAATGCTTCGAACGGTGCCGCTTTGATACTCGCATGATAACTATTATTGTACGAAAATTCAACCAGAGGCAAGTGGCGTTCCCAACTTCCTCCAAAATCAATCACGCATGCTCGGAGCATGTCCTCCATCGTTTGAATAGTTCGTTCACTCTGGCCGTCAGTTTCCGGGTGATAAGCCGTGCTTAAACTCAGTTCAGTGCCCATCGCACGTTGAAGCGATTTCCAAAATTCCGACATAAACCTACTATCGCGATCCGAAATGATCGATAACGGCACTCCATGTCTACAGACGATCTCCTTCACGTACACGCTGGCGAGTTTTTCCATGCTGTCCGTCTTCTTCATAGGTAAGAAATGAGCAGATTTCGTCAACCTATCCACAATTACCCATATCATATCACATCCACTAGGAGTTCTAGGTAACCCCGTCACGAGATCCATTGCGATTTTCTCCCATTTCCATTTTGGGATCTCTGGTTGTACCAACAATCCAGATGGTTTCTTATGTTCTGCCTGAACCTTTGCGCAAGTCAAACACTTACTAACGTAACGAGCAATATCTGCCTTCATATTCGGCCACCAATAAACTTTCTTCAGGTCGTGATACATTTTATCCGATCCAGGATGTATCGAATACTTCGACTTATGAGACTCGTTCATAACCAATTCTCGAACTCCAGGCTTTCCTTCCTCAGATGAACACAACGATAACCAAATCCGATTCTCAAAATATCTCAGTCCGTCTGACCTAATCACGAAAAGAGGTTTCAACATTCGTCCCAAGTTCTCGGCTTCAACATTCCCTTTCATTAGTCCTCTCTCTTGAGCCTTCAGTATAGTTTCGGTTAAGTCAACGCTCTCACTCATCACTAAAGCTCTAACCCTCAAAGGTTTCTCCCGTTCCTTCCTACTCAGTGCATCCGCTACAACATTCGCCTTGCCAGGGTGGTAGCGAATTTCGCAGTCATAATCACTCAGTAGTTCAACCCATCGTCTTTGTCGCATATTCAACTCCTTTTGATCTAAAATGTGCTGCAAACTCTTGTGGTCAGTGAATACAACACACTTTGTCCCATACAGATAGTGTCTCCACAACTTTAACGCAAAAACTACAGCTCCTAATTCCAAATCGTGCGTCGTGTAGTTCTCCTCATTCTTCCTTAGTTGCCTCGACGCGTAAGCTATCACCTTTTCACGTTGCATTAATGCTGCTCCATAACCCTTACGAGACGCATCACAATACACTACGAAGTCTTCGGTTCCTTCAGGCAATGATAAAATCGGTGCGGAACATAACTTATCCTTGAGCGTTTTGAAAGCAAGTTCTTCCTCAATTCCCCATTCATACACCCTATTTTTTTCGGTAAGCCTTGTCAATGGTTTCGCAATCAACGAAAATCCTTCAATAAACCTTCGATAATACCCAGCTAAACCAAGAAATTGTCGAACTTCAGTCGGCGTCGTCGGTGCTGACCATTCCCTGATCGCTTCGACCTTAGCAGGATCTACACGAACTCCCTCACTATCAATCACATGACCTAGAAACTGCACTGATTCCAACCAAAACTCACACTTAGAGAATTTTGCATACAGCTTCTCCTTCCTTAACAACTCCAAAATCTTCCTCAAGTGCTTCTCGTGCTCCTCCTTACTCTTAGAGTAAATAAGTATATCATCGATGAAAACAGTAACAAACTTATCTAGATACGGCTTGCACACGCGATTCATAAGATCCATGAATACAGCAGGCGCGTTCGTCAACCCAAACGGCATCACTCGAAATTCAAAGTGTCCATACCGCGTACGAAGGGCAGTTACAGGAATATCCTCCTCTCTTACATGCAGTTGATGATACCCTGATCTTAAATCGATCTTTGAGTATACACTGGAACCTTGCAATTGATCGAACAAATCATCAATCCTCGGCAATGGGTACCGATTCTTAACCGTCAGCTTATTGAGTTCCCTATAGTCAATACACATCCGAAACGAACCATCTTTCTTCTTTACGAACAACACTGGCGCTCCCCAAGGTGATGAGCTCGGCCTAATAAATCCTTTGTCCATCAATTCCTTCAGTTGGTCCGATAACTCCTTTAACTCAGATGGTGCTAAGCGATAAGGTGCACGTGCAACCGGCGCAGCTCCTGGCACTAAATCAATTCGAAACTCGACCTCACGGGTAGGCGGTAAACCTGGCAACTCGTCTGGAAAAACATCCGGATACTCGCAAATAACTGGTACCTCTTCAATCCTCGCCTCTAAATCACCATCACTCGAAACTTGTGCCAAAAACACATCGCATCCGCTCTCTACGTACTTCATCATTTTCAAACACGAAATCACCTTCAAACGAGAAGTGCATTCGTCTCCCTTTACCGTCAAAACCCTATTCCTCAACGGAATCTGAACCAATCTCTCGCCACAGACGATCATAGCACTGTGCGCCATTAGCCAATCCATTCCCACAATCACGTCAAACGATCCTAGCTCTATAGGCATCAAGTCGATTTTAAAAGCGTAATTTCCTAACTTCAAGGTACACCCTTTCAGTATAGAATTCGTACTAACAGTTTTTCCATCGGCTAACTCAACGTTATAACTAGTCGCTAACAACACCGGTTCTCTATCAATATGACGACTAAATTTAACATCTACAAAACTCTTGTCGGAGCCAGAATCAAACAAAATATTAGCATAACATGCGTCTAGCAAAAACGTACCGGTAACCACATTGGGACCCTGTGGTTTATCAGCCGTTCCCACTTGATACACAGCAGCCGCATTGTTACCTCCCCGCCTGTTTCCTGCCTTCGGGAAATTCGCTTGCACATGACCCCTTTCTCCACAACCATAACATCCTCTCATCCTGATAGCATTAGCCCCAGTGGCTACTCCTCCCGTTCGACAACCAGATGTCCTATGACCTGCTTTCCCACACTTGCCGCATGCAGGCGGGCAATTTCCAACATGGTACAAATTGCACTTTCCACAATGGGGATTCACTTTTACACCTCTAGGGTTCGTCACTGCCCTCATCCCTTCATTCCTTCTCTGCTTAAACTGCTGATTACGGTTCGGCCCATGGTTGTTTCGATTTCCACCTCGGTTCTGGCCTTGGGATTGGTTGCTTTGTGCCGCTTCCCATTTCCTCTTGTTGCCTTCAGCAATGTAGTTCTGCTTGTCCTGAAGCTTGACGTCCATCAAAGCGTGTGCCATCTGAACCGCTTCATCAAACGATCCAGGTTTCGACGAAGTTGTTTCACCTTTGATGTTGCTGGATAAGCCCTTAATATACTGTTTCATCTTCTTGGTGTCATTGGCAAAAATATCCGGACACAAAAGGCTTAATTCGTTGAATCTCCTAGTGTAGGCAGCTATATCGTTGTTCTTCAAGGTCAAATGCCTCAACTCATCCTCCAATTGCCCCAATTCCTCTTCCGGGCAAAACTTCTTAGTCAACAAAGCTTTTGTCGCATTCCACGTCCTTGCATTCGCTACAGCCAATCCAACCGTAGCTACCTGAGTATTCCACCAACTTAACGCATCATCAAGGAACGTAGCAGCTGCAAACTTCACTTTATCCGCCTCTGCACAACCGCTGATTTCGAACGTACTTTCAACCTTTTCCAACCATCGTCTAAGTTCTAAAGCTCCACCCGTTCCACGGAACTACGTGGGACCGCACTTCATAAAACTAGAATAGGTACACACCCTCGGGGCTTGCTGTCTCCCCGCGTTCCTTCCCTGGTCCTGATTTCTCCCAGCTCGGTCCGCTTCCAACGCATTTGCTATAGCTTCCTGAATCATGGTGTTAACACGATCGGCGGTCAACTTTGGAGGCATGGTGTTATCGAATATCTCTTTCTGCAAGACAGGGAAAATAGAAAAACAATGTAAGTATACATATCAAGTTTCCCAGACATAATATACATACAACGACACATCACTACGGAGTTACTAATATTCATCAATTCACATCACAAAAGATCAAATTTAAGACATATCACAGATCATGAAAGGTAACATAGATTGTATTGATAATTAACCAAAATCGTGACAAGTATTGCCACTACAATCGTTCACCATAAAACTTCAAGTACTTGAGTTTCTCGTCATAATACCATCATACAAAAAGTCTAAAACAGTTCTATTACAATGATCAAAGAAAATACAAAACAAGTAACTAGGCATGTGGTGATCCACACGGCCTTTTGGATGGCGGCTCGTCGTCGTCTTCCTCGGATTCCTCATCACTAACGTCCTCATCCACATCATCCACTTTTCTCTTTCCTTTATCATCCGGCCCACATTCCATTTCCTTTTTCGTCCCTGATGTGGATCCACACTCAATCACTACCTGACTTCCCACCGTAATACAAGCACCTCTAGTAGGCGGCTGAATCATGAAGTCGTTCGCCTCCATCTCCAAATCGTCCATGAATCTCCAATCCGGGGGCAATGATGCTCTCACACGATGCTCCCAACTCTGCATCCTCGACAACCTCACTTGATCCTCCCTAACACGGTCAAGACTAGCACTTAAATTTGCAACCATTGATCTTAAACTGTTGATGTCACTTTTGTTCACATTCCCATCATACTCAACTCTTGCAGTCCTTTCCAACAGTCTTTGGTGTTCCCTTTCAGTCTTATCAAACTTCTTAATCACCCTAGTCTCAACTACAAACCGCTCATACATCAACCTTTCCATCCTCCCCAACCGACCTGCGGGATCCCAGTAGTGTCTCGGTATCGGAAAGTAGACCCTTGCAATATTCTCATGAATCGATGGCGACTTGGATGATTTGCTGGACTCTCCACTGCTCCCATTACTTACTCGAACAAATCCTGGCACTGTTCTCAAATAATCCTTACAATTGTCCATCGGGCGATTAAAGGGTTGCTGCTCATAACGACCGGTCGGTGGTACCTCATAACCCTTCGGTGAATTCGGAGATTGAAACAAATCGGGTTCGGTCTGGCCTACGGCATCCTCGGGAATGCCATCATCCATTAGCTCCTCGGGCTCTTCTTCGGAATCCTCACTCTCGTCACTACTAATGCTGAAATTATCCACCTCACTTTCGTCATTGTCGTTTTCCGGCCCTATTTCCTCTTCTGGAGCGATCCATCCATTATCATTGTCCGGCGGGTTCGGAGGAAACGGTCCCCCTTCGTGACCTACGACGTAATCGTTTCCATTATCATTAGGCGGTACCTCGGCCATTCCTGCAATAACAGCGAATTTCGGAGGGTACATAAGTAATTATACAATAATTATAAATACATGCATGCAAATGCAATGCAAAGGTGGTACATATGCCCGAAATGTAATAATATGATGCTCATGCATGCTTAATATAAAAATTACGATGTCGGATATTTCACGTAAAATTCAACGTCTACATATAGTAATTCCATACTTACGTAATAATTACCCACATATATACTTTACTCAAAAGTATACGTCAAATGCCATAAATACAACAATAAATCTTACCGGAGCCATGCAGGATAGTTGTGTGTGCTTGGACCATTTCTTACGACACCAAAGGTTATAGTTTAGGATTTTCAAAAACGACCTAGTTCTCTATAACTCGTGGCTCTGATTACCAATCTGTAACACCCCCACAATTGCTATGCGCAGCGGAACTACAACAATGGGTGCTACACAGTATTCATTGCACACAAGGTATATCAAACGACGCTAAAAAGACGTCAACTTAAAACTTGAATTTAAAATTGTTAGATGATACATGTCCACGGTTTTTCCAACCCCAATTTGGTACAACAGAGTTTAGCGTTTTCGGTCCCCATGAATCTCAACCCAAGAATTTCAGTTTACAACAACATGACATTAAACTTAAAAATTGTTTAAGTAGAAAAGGAGGAAAAACAAGCGGACTCCAAGCCATACACACAACATCCATCCCATGCATGCTCCATCCTACACCTCAGCGGTTACCTGAAACACATGCAAAAAATTTGGTCAACGAAAACGTTGAGTGGAATTCATAGGTTTTACAATCAATTTGAACGTATATATAATAAAAACCATTCGTGATCATTTATAGTCTTGTCGATCAAACAAACTATAATCAGGATACTGACAATTGTGTTTAAGCTCATGACACTAATCCGTTAACTCAATCACCCGCGTAATAAATACCGGCGTGATTCAGATGAAACCAGTGCCCCTTCTAAAGGCATCAGTTGCAATTATACCTTATTTCTCATACAAAATAATCTACCGCAAAACTTACTAAAAGTACAGCTTCTCGGCTAGCATTGGGTCGTTAGCCCCGTAGTACTACAAATTGCATAAGCGGCTATTTCCCCCTACTCGAGGGCAGGACAATAGTTAATAGTTCATGATTTTAGGGACTTTTGCAACTTTGGTACTCAACACAATTTCTAAGGCAACTTGCGGGTCTAACAATCATTCATGATATACGTTCCTTTTAAAAACTAGCATGCATTTCCCTCGCGGGTAAAACAATTTGAAATAAATATAAGCGAGGCTATAAATTCACACCTTAGATATTAAGTAGTCGGTAGTTCGAGGGATGATCACTGACGATGTTACGGATGCCCGGGTAAATCAACACCTATCACAAATAACGCGTAATGAGTAATCTCATTTTAAATACTTACGGTACTGTATAAAATACATATATACTAGTCACTTAGGACAAGTATAACTCACGCCAAAAACAAAATAACGAGTATCACTCATTTTATACCATTCGTTCTCATTACCTACGTTGTCCATTTTTACTCATTCTCGCCGGTACTTGACTAAAGTACGGGCTGTTTTACCATGTTTAACCACACTTATAAAATTTGACAAAATTCTCAAAAATCCTATAAGACCTGTAGATAACATGTTTTTAATCCCAATAAAAGTTTTTACTTTTACGACCCGTTACGCAACGTTTTTCCAAATCTACATTTTACGGGCTGAAATTGCACTTCGACCAATTTTGACCTCTTTGACCTATATGAAAAGTACCTTTGACTTCTTTGACACCTAAGTCAACATATAGACTCATTTATACAGGTTTGGGACCAAATTTTGACCCTTGACCATTTACCAATTCATACTTGTGATCCTCGGGATTTGACTAAAACTTTACATAAATTCGGATTATGAAAGTCCTCGTCTCCCGGTACTCGATCTTTAAAACCTCATAACTTTTAGCTCGTTTTGAGTCACGGGCTCTACCTTATACCAAATTAAAGATAAAAAGACCCTCTACAACTACATTTTGTTTTCAAGACCTGAAAAAAAAATAATTCTTATGAAATGGACCCAAAGTTTCTGCCTAAATTTGGCTACTCCAAAAACACGCTTAGACTCGATTCCAAGCCTTCTAACCACCACTAGGCATCATCCTAAGCCTCCCTAAACATATCCAAACACCAAATTTCAGTCCTACCCCTATTGATCAACCAATCTAAAAATCAAAAATCAAAGAATTCAAACATGCAATCACCTAAACCTACTTAAATCATCACTAAACACATAACCAAACACAAGACTAAGCTCAAATTTCAACAACCACCATGGCTCTCCAAACACCCCTTGTGCCGTGGGGTTTGGGTGCCCCAATCACCACAACCAAATTGATTTTGGTGGGTTTTCTTGGTGTTTATGCTTCCATTACTCATAAATTAAACATGCATTACAACATTTAGCCTCAAAAACGAATTTGGATCATCATGAAAATTTTTGGAAAATTTTTGTTAGTGCATGTGGGATTTGAGCACATAGAAATGTAGGGAATAACCAAATTAGATGTGGTCTAACCTTAATTTTTATGAAAATCAAGTGAAAAAAAGTTTTTGATGGATTTCTTGGTGGGTTGGGGGTGTCCGTCGGCTTTAGAGAGCAAAGAGGGAGAGAGTTGTTTGTTTTTTGGTGATATGATCTATGTGTTTGTGTTTGTGTCAATTTTGGGCTTTTTGGTGGATTGGGAGGGACCAATTTGCAATATTTGGTTTCTTTTGGCCTTAAGTTGAAAACGTCCTCAAAACTTTGCGGGTTCGACTCATTAGTCAATTTTGAAAATTTTACGGGAGTCGGAAATCATCCCGAACATTCCAAAATATTTTTGGGATACTTTAAATGTACTCGGAAGGCTATAAAACTCACCCGACTCAACTTAACACGAACCGTAAATAAAATTCTCGAAAAATCACATTATCGATAAATCGTCAATAATTATATAAAATTGGGCATCCCTCGGGATCGTAATCGTCATCGTCCTTCTTAAATCGTCAAACGTAAAAATTATAACCTCGAACATCGGCTTTAACCAAAATACTTATAAATATAGAAATTAAAATTTATTAAAAATTTCAAAAATTAGCGTAATTTAGGGTAACGTTAATGACCTCGATTCTAGGGTGTCACATATAATATGTACATATTAGTCAATTGTGATAATTACAAACTCACGTCAAAACCAAACGGATAATTGTTACTAGTTTTATACTATTCATCTATGTTATTAACGTTATTACCCCTTTTTACGTTTTTCGCCGATACTTACCAAAAGTATGGGCTGTTTTCCTAGACTTAAACCCTTATATAAAATTTGGGAAAATTCTCAAAAATACCTTAAGACCTGTAGAAAACCCATTTTTAATCCCATTAAAAGTTTTCACTTTTATGACCCGTTACTCAACACATTACTAAACATACGTTTTTCGGACTGATTTTGCACATTGACCATGTTGGACTTGTTGACCCATTTAAAATATACCATTGACCCGTTCAACACCTAAGCCTAATAATAGACTCACAAATGCATGTTTGAGACCAAAAATCAACCTTTAATCAATTACCAAACTATATCTATGGTCCCCGGGATTTGACCCAAAACCAAACATAATTTCGGATTATGTAGGTTCTCATCTCCTGGTACACGTAATTTCAAAACATCATAACTTTTGACTCGTTAGGAGTCGTAAGCTTTTTCTTATACCAATTCGAAGCTAAGACGACACTCTACAACTATATCCTAGTCTCATGACCTGTTTACAAAGTCAAACTTATGAAAACAAGCCTAAACACTCTGCCTAAAATTACCCTTCTCAAAATCAACCCAACACTCGTTTCCAAACCATTTTATCGACACCTAGCCTCAACTTAATCACTCCTAACCATTACTAATCATCCTAATCAGTCCTTAACACCAAAAATACCAAATCCCTCCTAAAACCCATTCACTAAATCAAACATGCAATGAGCTTTACCCACTCAAAAACATCAAAAACCATGAATTAAACATAAACCCACAAGCAAAACATCAATCACCAAGATCCACCAAACACCCCCATATTGCCGTGGGGTGTGGGTGACCAAAACACCCCAACCAAATTGATTTTGGTTGGTTTGTTGAGTGATTATCCATCTCCTACACTCCAATTAAACATGCATAAACTCTATTAACACCAAAACAAATTTTTGAAAAACCCATTTGATTCTTGAAAATTTTTTATGAATGCATGTTGGATTAAAGCACATCAAAACACTTGAAATGATTAATCTAAATGTGGTCTAACCTTGGTTTTAATCAAAACAAGGTAGAAAATCTTTTTGTGTTGGTGGTATGATGGTGTTTGGCCGTCGACCTAAAGAGAGAAAAAGAGAGAGAGTGGAAAATTTTTAGTGTGTGTTTGTGTTGTGTGTGTGTTGTTTATCCCTTTTGTAAAATTGGGAGGTCCTTGTGTGCAATATTGGCATTCTTTTGGCCTTGTATGAAAACGACCTCAAATGTTTGTGGGAATGACTCACTAGCCGACTTGGAAAATTTTGCGAGAGTCGGGGGTCATCCTGAACACTCCAAAATACTTTTAGGACAATTTAAATACACCCGGAAAGCAATAAAACGCACCCGACTCGACTTAACACGAACCGAAAGTAAAATCTTCGAAAAAATGTAATATCGATAAAACGACAATAAACATAGAAATTTGGGCATCCATCGGGATCGTAGTCGTCATCGTTCTTCTTAAATCGTCGATCGTCAAGATTACGACCTCAAACATTGGTTTCAACCAAAATGATAAAATATATAGTAAATAAAATTTCTTAAAAATTTCAAAAATAGGCGTAATTTAAGGTAAGGTAAGTGACCTCGGTTTCTGGGTATTACATCCACCCTCCTTAAAGAGAGCGACGTCCCGGCGCTCGCCTCTTCTTATACTCACATTTCGTGCCGCTGGAACAGATGAGGATATCTCTCCTTGAAAAAGTCCTCACGTTCCCAAGTGTATTCCGGTCCACGCCTAGAATTCCATCGAACCTTCACAATGGGAATTCTACTATGCTTCAGCCTCTTGACCTCTCGGTCCATAATTTCCACTGGTTCCTCCACGAAATGCATTTTATCGTCCAGCTGAATCTCGTCCAAAGGAATCACCAATTCCTTATCCGCCAAACTCTTCTTCAAATTTGATACGTGAAACGTGTCGTGAATAGCACTAAGCTCATTCGGCAACTCTAACTTATATGCTACCGGTCCAATTCGTTTAACAATCTTGAATGGTCCAATATACCTCGGACTCAACTTTCCTTTCTTCCCAAAACGAATCACACCCTTCCACGGCGAAACCTTAAGCATAACCATGTCTCCGACCTCAAATTCCGATGGTTTTCTTCTATTATCAGCATAATAATACTCGGCTTTTGGCTAAGTATAAAAATTCGTTGTCCCAAGTCTTTTCGAATTGAATACCGGTCTAGAGTGCGACTCAATTGTCTTTTGGTGAACAAGAGGATGGTTTGGTTGATTATCTATTTTAAACTAATAGCAAGAAATTTAAGTGTCGTTGAGTAAAGTAGAAGTTTAAAGATTAAACTAAATGAAGCGAGTAAAATTCTAATGCTCGAAAATGTAAAGGCAATATAAGAAAAATACTAGAACACTTTATAAAACTAACACTTAGAAACTCAATAAAAATAATAAACTAAACAAGCCCTAATTGGAATATGGGAGAAAGACACTAATCGGATTGTTACTCAAAACCCACGATCGGAATGTGGCAAATAGCATCAATCGGAATAATCAACAAGGGGGCAATCGGAATGTGGGAAATGAGGTTGTCGGAATATTGACAAACAAAGGTCCCAATCGGAAATTCCAAAGATGACACAATCGGAATATTAATAAACACACCCAATCGGAATAACTAGAAAGTAATTCTAATCGGAATACGGGGTAAAGACCTGATCGGAATATACCAAAAACTACCGTCGGAATATACAAACCCTAATCCGATCACTTGATCGGAATGAGGGGGAGGGTACCTGGTCGGAATACTACTTGCTCAAATCGGAACCCCTTAAAACCCTTTTCCGATTAACTAATCGGAAAGAGGGGTGTGTTGTCTGCTCGGAATATCACGATCGGAAAGGGGTTTAATCCCTTTCCGATTTATGTGGGATTCGATTATAAGCTTGTAATAAGCTATAATGAATAAGCTCACACAAAACTTGAACGAATCAAAACTGAACCAGATCGAATAAGCACTTGTATCAACTAATCAAACCTCAAAATAAACAAACTTTTTAAATCAAACCATAAAAATAGGAACTTATAAAGAAAACTTTTTAACGAAGTAAATAAGCTAATCATAAAGATAAGCCAATAAGCACAAAAGTCTCAAAGCTTATTCGCATGAAAACTTAGGTAATGATCAAAAGATTAACTTTTTAAGCACGAAATCATTAAGAACAACACGGATCATATGAAATTCGCACCAAAATCAATCTAAAATCAAAGAAAGGTAGAATGAGATTAAGGATTAAAAGCTTAAAATAGAACTTTGATTAAGGAAATAAGCAATACATAAATGTTTAATCTTGAAAGATTAAAAGAAAAGATGAAATTTAGTGAGAGAAAGATTAAGACTTTCTCTCTCTAAAACTAGAAAAGTGCAAAAAAATGAAAAAAAAACTAAAAATTAAAGACTAACTAACTCCCTCCTAATGACTATTAGGAGGGTATTTATAGGGAAGGTGGAAGGAGTGCATGTGTTGCATCTTCTTTCTTGCTTTCTTCACGTCTTCTCGACTCGACTTTAATTCTTTATCTTTTCTCGATGTCATCTCGGGATTTGAACTTGTCTTTTAATTTTCTTCTTCTATTAGACTTAAGTTCTTCGACTTCGTTAAACTTTCGTCTTTAGACTTTTTCTTCGATAAATCTTCAGAATAGGCCTTGGACTTCCGTTCTTTTTGCACTCTTGATCTTTTGACTTCGTCTTTTCCCGTTTTCTTCGATAAAAGCCCATGAAAACCCGTGTTTTCTTCCTTTTTCATATTTTGGTCCTAAAACACAATAAAAACACAAACCACGCATAATTCCGACTTTTACGACATAAATCACACGTTTTGGTCTTGTTATTATTGGAAATAAGTGGTAAAAGGATAAGTGTTTTCACACTTATTATATCCCCTACACTTGACCATTGCAATGCCCTCATGCAATGCATTAACTTTAAAGCACGGTTTACATTTTCCATCATAAATAATCCACCTTGGCCTTTATTAAATACTAAACATAAAAAGATAGAACAAGTAAAGAAATTAAAAACTTACATTGGGTTTTGGCTGCCATGAACGTTTATCATCCTCAAGTTTCACGTTCCCCATACCAAGCTTAAAAACGAGATCATTGTTATTATAAGTCAGCACACTATCACGAACTCATGTGGGCCAATTATTCACTTAGACTCCCTTATTCCTAGGTGTATCTCTTATATTTTATTTTTGTCTTGAATGATCACGAGGATGCATTATTTAACTTATTTCAATAGTTATTTAGGCCGAAAATAAAGTGAACGATTTAATCAATAGTTAGCTAAAGGACCTAATCTTTTAAAACTGCTTCTCGGGACCTCATAAAGTTCATATCTTGGCATAACTCGCTTCACGATTTGATACCTTTTTCGGACCGATATTTGGCAGCGACTTCATACTTCGAATCTTGAGAGACGTTCATGAAATAATGGCCTTCTCTTCATAATAGGAATTTCTTCACTTGGAGTTTTGAGAGATTCTTCATATTTGGACCACGACTTCTTCATTTTTATCCAATCTTTATTTTGGACTTTGATATACAACGATCCGCCTCCTTTTAGGACTTGGATCTATTTATCCTCATACCTTGTTAGGGTCTTTTTGGATAGACTTCTCCATGAATTTTGAGGAGTTCTTGCTTTTCGTCGTGTGTCTCGATCCTTCATATTGATTTTCGATAAATGATTCTTCACATCACTTTTGGATCTTTAGCAACAAAATGTAGCCCTCATGCCTTGTTAGGGCCTTTTCGGACTCGCCAATCTTCGCATCCCGCTTCAATAAGTTAAGCCTTGGCTATGAATTGTAATCCATACCGAGCAACTTTTAAACGATCTGGGGCTAGAAGCTAAGTAACCTTTTAAATCGTACAACCTTATTTATTGCAGATAAATTTATTAACAAGCGAAGGGAGAATAGGCTTATAATTAACTCACATAAATTCACGAAAGAATACCGAACTTATAATTGACTCTATCATCTCTCGTTCTCCACAGTTTAAAATCTCAAGGAATGAGACTCGTGGATGCTTAGCCTATTAAATCAAAGTTTTTGGTTTTCGAGTCATCTATAGGATCTTGCAAATTCTTAGACTTTTTCAAGTTTAGAATTCGCATTTTAAAGTTCCCTTGATAAACAACTCTCTAGGATCAATTATAGGAACTTGCGAAAAGTTCTTGTTCTTAACCCGTGAGAGTTAAGACTTTCGCGTTTTATAGCCCCCTATATAAAAGCCTAGCAAAACTTGACTTAAACACGTTAAGGATACTCGCTAGAGTAAACTTAGATAAGTAAACTCGGGTTGAGTCAAAATGTTCACGACTAAGAAAAATTTAAAACCACTTTATTGAAAATTTATTCTAGCAAGGAAAGAATATAAACATAATAAAAGAAAATACAACTATACAACTAGGCCAAAATAGGTTAAAAATTTTGAAAAATGTCGAAAAATCAAATTTTCCGGTTAAAATGAGGGCAAATTCATGGAAAAGACCACTTACTTTGATAGAAGTCCCCCTACACTTGAGATAAACATTGTCCTCAATGTTTAAGCATGTGGGAGTAAACTCCCCTACACTTATGACATTGTGCACTTTGTTTAAATCTTGCTAAGGAAAGGACAACTATAGTGAATTCAATGTGAACATATACAAAATATGAAATATTGAATCACAAGAGTTTAGGATAGAACTGGGAAGATGGGAACATGGTATCACGGTTCGTCAAAAGTCATCAAGGTGGAGCTTTGAAGCTTTAATCCCTGCACAACACAAGAAACAAGACAATAAACACATACGGGGCTCCCCCTACACTTATTATGAAAGCAGTAAAGGATAGATCACGGGTTGCCTCCAGAGAAGCGCTTGTTTTTGTTCACCGAGTCACAGCCTGACTCGACCCAAATTTAGTTCATGGGAAACGTGGTGAGGGATGGAATCATCTCATGGGAGATGTCCTCACCAAAGTACAGCTTCAGACGCTGGCCATTCACCTTGAAATTAGGCCCATTTGGCTGAGAAAGCTCAATGGTCCCATATGGAAAGACTTCGGCGACGGTGAATGGACCAGACCAGCGGCTCTTCAACTTGCCAGAGAAGATCTTCAACCGAGATTTGAAGAGTAAGACTTGATCACCAACGTGGAACTCTCGGTTCTTGATTTTTGCGTCATGAATGATCTTTGTCTTCTCCTTGTAGATCAGCGAGTTCTCATAAGCTTCATTCCTCAGTTCGTTGAGCTCGTTGAGTTGAATCTTGCGATGATCACCGGCTTTGTTGATGTCGAAGTTAGCCCACTTCAAGGCCCAGTGCGCCTTATGTTCCAGCTCGATGGGAAGGTGGCAGGCTTTCCCGTACACAAGACGATAAGGTGTACAACCGATCGGGGTCTTGTAAGCAGTACGGAAAGCCCACAGAGCATCATCTAACATAGCGGCCCACGCGGCGCGATGCTCTTCCACAGTACGCTCCAAAATTCGCTTCAATCCACGGTTGGATATCTCGGCTTGCCCATTGGTTTGGGGATGATAGGCGGTGGAAAGACGGTGATTGACACCATACTTAGCCATGACTCTTGCAAATTGATCGTTGCAAAAATGAGTCCCGCGGTCACTGATAATAGCACGAGGAACGCCGAATCGAGCGAAAAGCTGCTTCAAAAAGTTCACAACCACCCTCGCATCATTCGTAGGGAGAGCCTTGGCTTCAACCAATTTAGAAACGTAGTCAACTGCGACGAGGATGTACTTGTTCCCTTTGGATGATGGAAATGGCCCCATAAAGTCGATGCCCCATACATCAAAGATTTCACATTCCTGTATGAAATTTTGAGGCATCTCATCCTTATGTGTGATCTTGCCTTGGCGTTGGCAAGCATCACAATGCTTAACCATTTCGTGAGCGTCACGATAAATGGTGGGCCAATAGAATCCAGAATCAAACACTTTTTTAGCGGTGTAGTTGGGACCAAAGTGACCACCGGTGGGTCCTTTGTGGCAAGCTTGGAGAATGTCAAAAGCTGCCGGTCCGTCAACACATCGAAGAATGATCAGATCAACACATTGTTTGAATAGAAAAGGATCATCCCAAAAGTAAGTCTTAACATCATTCAAGAACTTCTTCTTTTGTTGGGATGTTAACCCTTTGATGAGAATACCACCCGCTAAGTAGTTTGCAATGTCCGCAAACCACGGGGTGTCATCAAGGTTGAGATTTATAGACATTAAGGTCTCAAGCGGAAAAGAGTCATTGATCTCTTTGTTCGGATGATCCCCTTGATATGGATCCTCAAGTCTGCTCAGATGATCCGCGGCCAGGTTTTCGGCTCCCTTCTTGTCACGAATTTCAATGTTGAATTCTTGAAGGAGTAAAACCCAGCGAAGAAGTCTTGGCTTAGAATCATGCTTAGTCATCAAGTACTTCAACGCGGAATGGTCCGTGTATACGATGGTGGGGGATAAAACAAGATAGGGGCGAAATTTCTCAAAAGCATAGACAACAGCTAAAAGCTCTTTTTCGGTTGTCGTATAATGCAATTGAGCCCCCGTCATTGTTTTGCTAGCATAGTGGATTGGTTGGAAGTGTTTATTCACTCGTTGGCCCAAAACCGCACCAATAGCAAAGTCGCTAGCATCGCACATCTATTCAAAAGGCAGCTCCCAATTAGGGGTAACCAAGACCGGTGCCTTAGTTAGCTTATCCTTAAGAAGATTGAAGGCTTCGAGACACTCTTTAGAAAAGATAAAAGGAGTATCTTTTTCCAAGAGGTGGGTCATCGGGCGAGCGATTTTAGAGAAATCCTGAATGAATCGATGATAGAAGCCCGCATGACCCAGAAAACTTCTCACACCCTTCACGGTTGAAGGTAGAGGTAATTTGGCTATGACATCTACTTTAGCACGGTCGACTTCAAGACCGGCGTTAGAGATTTTGTGTCCTAGCACAATGCCTTCTTTTACCATAAAATGGCATTTTTCCCAATTCAGAACAAGGCGAGTGTCTTCGCACCGCTTAAGCATACGTTCCAAATTGGCATGGCAAGAACAGAAGGAATCCCCAAAGACCGAGAAATCATCCATGAAGACTTCCATGGTTTGCTCAACCATGTCATGGAAAATAGCCAACATGCACCTTTGGAAAGTCCCGGGGGCATTGCATAAACCAAAAGGCATCCTTTTGTAAGCAAATGTGCCATAGGGACAAGTGAATGTTGTCTTCTCTTGATCTTGGGGATCGATGGGTATTTGGAAATAACCCAAGAAACCATCAAGAAAGCAGTAATATTCATTACCTGCTAAACATTCAAGCATTTGGTCCATAAAAGGTAGAGGGAAATGATCCTTTCTCGTGGCATCATTAAGTTTGCGGTAGTCTATACAAACTCTCCACCCAGTAACGAGACAGGTAGGAATCAACTCGTTGTTGGCATTGGGCACAACGGTAATTCTACCTTTCTTAGGCACACAATGGACTGGACTAACCTATGGTGAATCCGAAATAGGGTAAATCATACCCGCATCAAGAAGTTTGATAACCTCTTTTTTGATGACTTCATGGATTTTAGGATTCACCCTTCGTTGGCTTTGAATTGTGGGCTTAAAGTCGTACTCCATGAGAATTTTATGTGTGCAAAAGTGAGGATCAATTCCACGGATGTCGGAGATTTTCCAAGCAATAGCTCTTTTATGCTTCTTCAACACGGCGATAAGTCGGCCTTTTTCTTCTTCTTTTAGGTCCTTTGCGATGATGACCGGTAACTTCTCGTTGTTTTCAAGGAAAGCGTACTCTAGATGAGGAGGTAGGTCCTTAAGCTCAAGAGTGGGAGGATCCTCAATAGATGGTGAAACTAACGATGGACCATCATTAGTCACCTCTGTAGGAGAAGTAGGAGAAAACGGGTCCTCATTGAGAAGTCTCTCAATAGTACGAATGTCTTCATCCCAATTGGTGGGCGAATTATCATACTTAATATCGAGAGGACCCAAGCTAGCTTCGAAATCATCCAAGTCACTTTCTCCAAAAGGAGTCAATGCCGGAGCAATTGAGGCAACGGTCTCAACATTGGGTAGAGAAGAAAGAGTAATTTTGCAAGCATCATGAAAATGTTCTTCACAAGCCTCATCGAGAACATCAATAGCATTAACACTCTCATATGAATAAGGTTGCTTAGAAATCTTACCTATGTTGAAGACAATTTTATCGTCACCAACTCTCATGATTATTTCGCCCGCGGCTACATCAATAAGAGTGCGACCGGTCCTCAGGAATGGACGTCCAACGATTAATGGAACACGAGGATCCATCTCGTAGTCAATGACAACAAAATCCGCCGGGAAGGTGAATTTGTCAACGCCAACAAAGACATCTTCGGCTATCCCCACTGGATAAGCAACCGTACGGTTAGCTAATTCCAAAGTCATTTTGGTGGGGACTAGCTCGGGGAGAGATAATTGCTTCCAAACACTTAAAGGCATTAAGTTTATACTAGCACCTAAATCGGCTAGGGCCATGCAATTCTCTACTCCCGGGAAGTTGCAAGGAATCAAGAAGCGACCCGGATCACCAAGTTTGGTGGGTAATTTCCTTAAGAGAACTGCGGAGCAGTTCTCATTAAGTTGGGTCTGAGCAATGTCAAGAAGCTTTTCCTTATCACTTAGAAGATCTTTAAACATCTTAGCGTATTTGGGCATGTGAGCGAGAGCCTCGGCAAAGGAGATGTTAAAATTCAATTGTTTAAACATTTTGAGAAAGTTTGAAACCTGAATATCATCCTTGCTCTTTTGCTTCTCTTTCCTCAACCTTGAAGGATAAGGTATATTGGATGAAGAAGAAGGCTTAAGGGGAGTAGGATCACTCACAACCAAGGGTGGTGGGGAAATGGGGATAGAAGGTGAAGGAGGTGAGGAAAGTTGCTCTTTTTCCATGTTCACAATCACGGGTGGAGGTGTAGGAAGCTCGGGTTCCGTATAACCTTTTCCACTACGAGTGGTGATTGCTTTCATCTCCCCTCTTGGATTCGCAACGGTGTTACTCGGAAGAGTACCCGAAGAAGAGGGTTGATTACTTTGGATGAGTGAACCAATCATATCACGAATGTTAAGCGCTTGAGTGCTGAAAGAATCTCTGATGTCGGCACGGATCTCATTGCTCTGTTTTGCCATTTCATTCCTTAGCTCAGCTCGAATATCGTTCCCTTGTTTCGCCATTTCTCCCTTCAAGTTGCGGACTTGACTCTAAAGATTCGTCACCATCTCCCGATTAGTCTTCATGAATGTCTCGACGTCTGGACTCACTGCTATCGGTTGATTGAGAGGTGGAGCTTGGTAAGCTTGAGAATTTCCTTGAGGTGGGTATTGGTTTCTTTGGGATTGATAGTGATTGTTTGCACGAGGTGGGGATTGGTTGTTTTGGTTGTAGCTTTGTTGTTGGTTTTGGTTCTGAGGAGGGAAACCGGGTGGAGCAAGATAATTATTTGAACGATAACTTAGCAGGCTACGGTCTCCTTGAGGGCGAGCTTGATAGCCTCCTGTGGGATAAGTACCGTAAGCCGCGTTAACGTTTTCAGAAAAATTGCTTTGGGTAGAAGGACAATCATTATAAGAATGAGGACCACCACATGTGTCACAAGAAATAGCAACGGCTTTAGCTTGTTAAAAGTGGTTTGTGTCCTTGTGCATACTCGCGATTTGTCGGGTAACTTCGGATATCTCGGGATTAGAAGTAGTAGAAGAAACATTGACTCTCTGATTAGATCTTGAGGATGCAGATGAATCCCAATTCTTGTGGTGAGTAGTCATGTTTTCAATCAACTATCTACACTCCTCCAGTCTCCTTTTCATAAAAGTACCACCGGCGGCGGCATTGATCGTGTCACGATCACGAAAAGTGAGACCATTGTAGAAAGTATCAATGAGAGTAACGGGGAGCATGTTGTGATTTGGACAGCGGTCGATCAAATCATTGTATCGTTCCCAAGCATCGAAGAGTGATTCATCATTGTCTTGCATGAATCCACTAATTTGGTTACGAAGGCTAGTGACCATGGATGGAGGGAAGTAGCGCGACAAAAAGCGTTGAGTCATGTCATTCCACGTATGAATAGAATTCTTTGGAAGACGGTCGAACCATTTTTTGGCATGGTGAGAAAGCGAGTGGGGAAAGAGTTGAAGGCGAAGGTCATCCATAGAAACACCGGGGCACTTAATGCTTTGGGTTATGGTAATGAATTTGTCGAGGTGTTTGTTGGCATCATCATCCGGAATTCCACAAAATGGGTTAGTTTGCACTTGTTGGATCATGTGATGCTTCAACGAAAACTCCTGAGCCGTGACGTGCATCGGCGCAATCGGGCCTCCGCGTCCGTTCATGGTGGGTTGACACAATTCCTCCATTGTTCGTAAATCAGGTAGGGGGACATTGTTGTTGTTGTTATTATTGAGATTGGGTAGAGGTGGGTTATTATTGTTGTTATGAACACCAGCCATATCTAAATCTTCACGAGGCTCGGGCTCAGAATAGGTCGAAGATCTAGTACGCATACACCTGCAGAAGAAAAATATACGCAGAGAGAATATCTATATAATCTTTTTGGTGCAAACTCTTTTGGAAAAGAATTGCTTTTAATGATTTTATAATGTTTTTGTATTTTTGAAGAGTTTTATATTTTTTAGGATTTTTGAAAATTTTTAAAGCAAAGAAAATAACGTTCAAAGAACGGATCCCAAAATTCAATGCGTCTCTCACTAGAAACCGTTAATCTTAACGAAAAGAGCCGGCAGCGGCGCCATTTAATACTCGGCTTTTGGCTAAGTATAAAAATTCGTTGTCCCAATTCTTTTCGAATTGAATACCGGTCTAGAGTGAGACTCAATTGTCTTTGGTGAACAAGAGGATGGTTTGGTTGATTATCTATTTTAAACTAATAGCAAGAAATTTAAGTGTCGTTGAGTAAAGTAGAAGTTTAAAGATTAAACTAAATGAAGCGAGTAAAATTCTAATGCTCGAAAACGTAAAGGCAATATAAGAAAAATACTAGAACACTTTATAAAACTAACACTTAGAAACTCAATGAAAATAATAAACTAAACAAGCCCTAATTGGAATATGGGAGAAAGACACTAATCGGATTGTTACTCAAAACCCACGATCGGAATGTGGCAAATAGCATCAATCGGAATAATCAATAAGGGGGCAATCGGAATGTATTCCGATCAGTTGATCGGAATGTGAGAAATGAGGTTGTCGGAATATTGACAAACAAAGGTCCCAATCGGAAAGTCCAAAGATGAAACAATCGGAATATTGATAAACACACCCAATCGGAATAACTAGAAAGTAATTCTAATCGGAATACGGGGTAAAGACCTGATCGGAATATACCAAAAACTACCGTCGGAATATACAAACCCTAATCCGATCACTTGATCGGAATGAGGGGGAGGGTACCTGGTCGGAATACTACTTGCTCAAATCGGAACCCCTTAAAACCCTTTTCCGATTAACCAATCGGAAAGAGGGGTGTGTTGTCTGCTCGGAATATCACGATCGGAAAGGGGTTTAATCCCTTTCCGATTTATGTGGGATTCGGTTATAAGCTTGTAATAAGCTATAATGAATAAGCTCACACAAAACTTGAACGAATAAAAACTGAACCGGATCGAATAAGCACTTGTATCAACTTATCAAACCTCAAAATAAACAAACTTTTTAAATCAAACCATAAAAATAGGAACTTTTAAAGAAAACTTTTTAACGAAGTAAATAAGCTAATCATAAAAATAAGCCAATAAGCACAAAAGTCTCAAAGCTTATTCGCATGAAAACTTAGGTAATGATCAAAAGATTAACTTTTTAAGCACGAAATCATTAAGAACAACACGGATCATATGAAATTCGCACCAAAATCAATCTAAAATCAAAGAAAGGTAGAATGAGATTAAGGATTAAAAGCTTAAAATAGAACTTTGATTAATGAAATAAGCAATACATAAATGTTTAATCTTGAAAGATTAAAAGAAAAGATGAAATTTAGTGAGAGAAAGTTTAAGACTTTCTCTCTCTAAAACTAGAAAAGTGCAAAAAAAATGAAAAAAACTAAAAATTAAAGACTAACTAACTCCCTCCTAATGACTATTAGGAGGGTATTTATATGGAAGGTGGAAGGAGTGCATGTGTTGCCTCTTCTTTCTTGCTTTCTTCACGTCTTCTCGACTCGACTTTAATTCTTTATCTTTTCTCGATGTCATCTCGGGATTTGAACTTGTCTTTTAATTTTCTTCTTCTATTAGACTTAAGTTCTTCGACTTCGTTAAACTTTCGTCTTTAGACTTTTTATTCGATAAATCTTCAGAATAGGCCTTGGAATTCCGTTCTTTTTGCACTCTTGATCTTTTGACTTTGTCTTTTCTCGTTTTCTTCGATAAAAGCCCGTGAAAACCCGTGTTTTCTTCCTTTTTCATATTTTGGTCCTAAAACACAATAAAAACACAAACCACGCATAATTCCGACTTTTACGACATAAATCACACGTTTTGGTCTTGTTATTATTGGAAATAAGTGGTAAAAGGATAAGTGTTTTCACACTTATTACATAACTCTTCTGTCGGCTTCTTGCAGCAAGTAACCGGTTCTTAATTTGCACAATCTTCTCTGTCGTCTCCAAAACCATTTCGGGTCCAGTCAACTGACTCTCTCCTACTTCGCTCCAACACACAAGAGATCTACACTTCCTTCCATACAACGCTTCGAATGGTGCAGCCTTGATGCTCGCATGATAACTGTTATTATACGAAAACTCCACTAAAGGTAAGTGGCGTTCCCAACTTCCTCCAAAATCAATCACGCATGCTCGGAGCATGTCCTCCATCGTTTGAATAGTTCGTTCGCTTTGGCCATCAGTCTCCGGGTGATAGGCCGTGCTCAAACTCAATTCAGTGCCCATCGCACGTTGAAGAGATTTCTAAAATTCCGAAGTAAACCTACTATCGCGATCCGAATTGATCGATAAAGGTACACCATGTCTGCAAACAATCTCCTTTACGTACACACTGGCAAGTTTCTCCATGCTGTACGTCTTCTTCATAGGTAAAAAGTGAGCAGATTTCGTCAATCTATCCACTATTACCCAAATCATATCACATCCACTAGGAGTTTTAGGTAAACCCGTCACGAAATCCATAGCGATCTTCTCCCGTTTCCATTCTGGGATATCTGGTTGTACCAACAGCCCAGTCGGTTTCTTATGTTCGGCTTTAACCTTCGCACAAGTCAAACACTTACTAACGTAACGAGCAATCTTCGCCTTCATATTCGGCCCCCAGTAGACTTTCTTCAGATCATGATACATCTTATCCGCTCTAGAATGTATCGAGTACTTCGACTTATGAGACTCGTTCATAACTAAATCTCGTACTCCAGTCATTCCTTCCTCGGATGGACAAAACGGTAACCAAATCCGATTCTCAAAATATCTCAGCCCGTCTGACCTAACCACAAAAAGAGGTTTCAACAATCTCCCCAGATTCTCAGCACCAACATTTTCTTTCATTAATCCCTTCTCTTGAGCCTTCAATATTGTTTCGGTTAAATCAACACCCTCAGTCATCACTAATGCTCTGACTCTCAAAGGTTTCTCTCTATCCTTCCTACTAAGTGCATCCGCTACAACGTTCGCCTTGCCAGGATGGTAGCGAATCTCGCAGTCATAGTCACTCAGTAGTTCCACCCATCGCCTTTGTCTCATATTCAACTCCTTTTGGTCTAAAATGTGCTGCAAACTCTTGTGGTCAGTGAATACAACACACTTAGTCCCATACAAGTAGTGTCTCCACAATTTAAGCGCAAAAACTACAGCTCCCAATTCCAAATCATGCGTAGTGTAGTTTTCTTCATTCTTCCTCAATTGTCTCGACGCTTAAGCAATCACCTTCTCATGCTGCATCAACACAGCTCCATAACCCTTACAAGACGCGTCACAATACACCATGAAGTCTTCGATTCCTTCTGGCAATGACAAAATCGGAGCAGAACATAATTTGTCCTTAAGTGTTTTGAAAGCGAATTCTTCATCATCTCCCCATTCATACACCCGATTCTTCTCAGTAAGCTTTGTCAACGGCTTTGCAATCAACGAAAATCCTTCGATGAATCTCCGATAATACCCAGCTAAACTAAGAAATTGTCGAACTTCAGTCGGCGTTGTCGGTACCGACCATTCCTTGATTGCCTCGACTTTGGCAGGATCTACGCGAACTCCTTTGCTATCAATTACGTGCCCAAGGAATTGCACAGATTCTAACCAAAACTCACACTTTGAGAGTTTCTCATACAGCTTCTCTTTCTTCAGCAGATCCAATATCTTCCTCAGGTGCTTCTCGTTCTCTTCCTTGCTCTTGGAGTAAATAAGAATATCATCGATGAATACAATGACAAACTTATCTAAATACGGCTTGCACACTCGATCCATAAGGTCCATGAATACTGCATGCGCATTTGTTAGCCCAAAGGCATCACTCGGAATTCAAAGTGTCCATACCGCATACGAAAGGCAGTTATAGGAATATCCTCCTCTCTAACACGCAGTTGATGATACACTGATCTCAAGTCGATCTTTGAGTACACACAGGAACCTTGCAATTGATCAAACGAATCGTCAATCCTCGGCAATGGATACCGATTCTTAACCGTCAACTAGTTGAGCTCTCTATAATCGATACACATCCGAAACGACCTATCTTTCTTCTTCACAAACAACACTGGCGCTCCCCATGGTGATGAGCTCGGTCGAATAAATCCCTTATCCATAAACTCTTTCAATTGATCCGATAACTCCTTCAACTCTGATGGTGCTAATCGATAGGGTGCACGAGCAACTGGTGCAGCTCCCGGCATCAAATCGATTCGAAATTCGACTTCACGGGTAGGCGGTAAACCCGGTAACTCATCAGGAAAAACTTCTGGATATTCTCGAATTATAGGTACCTCTTCTAACTTTGCCTCTAAGTCACCCTCACTAGAAACTTGTGCCAGAAACACATCACATCCATCTTCTACATACCTCATCATTTTTTTAACACCCCCAAATTTACACGCAGCGGAATACATCTTTAGGTGCTAAACAATGATACAACAACACATAATTTATAAAGAACGACTCGAAAAGAGACGTTTTAGATTTATCGTTCCTAAAACATTTGTCAGAGTAGCGTAGTCCCAAGTAATCGTTACCAAAAGATAAGTTAAAACAACATATTGGTTTGTTTTTAAAAATGGAACGATAAATAAATCAAAGAGTTTGAACAACAAAAGCAGTGCACAACTTCATTCCCCGTGACCTCCAAGCTTCCACTTATTGATTACCTGAAATACATGTGAGTAAAACAATCAGCAAAAATGCCGAGTGAATCTATAGGTTTATGTAATCAATTTGAACACAAGCAAAGATTATAAGTTTGTGGCATGCTTATAAGCATCAAATAATAATTTGCATCAACAATGATAATTGTATATAGCATAAATTGCAATAAGCTCATGAAACCGAGCCCTTAGACACTCCCATATCAGTCTAATAAGACGAGAGATTTATTAATTGTCGGTTACCTCCAGATTATTGGTACATTGCTGTATACCTGACTTCTCAATACAATATGTTCAAACAGTGTGGAGGTCGGGCCTAAGCTTCTATGACAAGTCCACAAAAACTGAACCGGGGCGGCTTCCCCCATAGATCTATTAATTGTACTAGCGGTTAACCCATCATAGGTTAATTAACGGTCCATAATTGAGGTTTTAACAAAGGCAATCACTTAATGCAATTTAAAGGCAACCACGGGTCCATTCATAGAGGGACAAAGCATACCATAAAAATCTTGTGTTCTAAGTTTATAAAACATGTATTCCCCCTCGCGGGTTTAAAATCATTTAATAACTAGTAAAAAGCGAGGCTATAGACTCACCTTAGCCAATAGTGGTAATGAGACGATCGCCGACGATAGATGATGCCTTTCAAACACGAGAACCGCAGCCTATCAAATGAGGTGCGTTCATTAATAATAGACTCGAGAAATGAACCATACATAAGAATATAAAACTCGACTCACAAAATCACGACAAACTCGAGAGAAAACGATACAAGTGATACTATTACACTCTCCTATATATTCATTTTATTGTTCTATGCCTTTAACAAAAATCTGCCAGAACATACCAAATGTCCAAGCAGTTTTCCCATACTTAGACACATCAAATTTTTATGATACTACTCAGAGAACTTACTTACTATATGTATAAAGTCCTCTCAAGAGCCCATCAAAAGATTTTACTTCTAAAGTTCCCTGCCCGACTCATCTTTGAATCACAAAATCCGGACAGTTTAGCGACCTTGACTTACGAAACAATTTTGACCATTCTAAACAACTTCGTTTGTAAAACCGCCACTTGATTCTAAAAATAGACTCAAAATGCTAAACTTGGAGCCTGAGAACAGCCCTTGAATCATTTTGAAACTCATTTTATAGTCCCCGAGATTCGATCCAAATATCGACAACAATTTTCGGATTGTGCCGGCACTCGTCTCCCGGTACACGAAAATCAAACTAGTGTATCTTCCACCTCGTTTGGAGTTGGAAGGCCTACTTTATATTAAATCGAAGCTAACGAAATTCTCTACGACATGATCCCATCATATCAACCTATACTCAGACTTAAGATTTCCGAAAATGCCCCTAAACCTACTGCCCAAAAATACATCTTTCAAAACCACATCAAATCAATATTTTGACCCATTTTAACAATTCTTATGCTTCTAATATCACCATTTGATCATTCTAAACAACTCCTAATAAGCCTAGATCACTTGCATATCAAATTTTAATAAAACCCAAATCAAAAATCTATATATAAAATGATCAAAACTAATATAAAATATCATTAACAACACATGCACATAACAATTTTGGATCAGACATCACCAACTTTTCTTGAAAAATTTATGTTATTGCATGTTGTTAAATTTAGTATCAAAAGACTCACAATAAGATTTTGAGAATGGGACTAATCTTGGTTTTCTTGGAATCAAGCTAGATCTTTTCAAATCAAACTAAACAAAATTTTGTGATGGTGGTTTTGGTGAAATTTTTAGATGGAAGAAAGTAGGAGAAATAGTTAGTGGATGATTTTTATTTAGTGGGTTGGGTAAAATTTGTAAATATTGAATAGTTTTGGACTAAAATGCAAAGTATAAGTTAAAAAGCGAGAAATGACTAAAAGTAAATTTTACAAATATTTGCGGGACTCGGATTTCGTAAAAATACTTTTTAAAAGTTTAAACACACACGAAAAATAATAATATAACGACTCGATACGTAATTAAAACGATATCGTCGAAAATATTATATATCGAAACTGTCGATAATAAAATATAAAATTTTTGGCATCCGTCGGTATCGCGATCACTAGTAGTCCTCGTTACTCATCAAAATATTAAAATATAATATTTAATATCGGTTTCAACTTAAACCGTTAAACATAATAATATTTAACGTTATAAAATACTTCAAAATAATTGAAAGTAGAATTAAATTATGACCTTATTTTTACGGGTTTTACATCCTCACCACCTTAAGGGAGCGACGTCCCGGCGCTCAACTCGCCTCATACACGAGTTGTTCACTACCCGGAAGGATGAGGGCATTCCTTATAAAGAAGTCCTCACGTTCCCACGTGAAATTCGATCCATGATCTCCACTGGTTCTTTTACAAAACGCAACTTGTCGTCAAGTTGTATCTCACCAAAAAGAAATAAATAAATCCTTATCCACAAGTCACCCGTCAAGCTCGACACATGAAAATTTTATGAATCACACGAAGCTCATTCGATAACAAGAATAGATGACAGGATTCTCGGGTAAGTCCAGTTAAAAGGGAAGGTTGCAAATTAAAGGATATCCATCGGCCGGATAGCCATGGACACACATCAAAAAAAAAAACTAACAAGAAAACATTTTTGTCGTCGGAGGGTGCTCATACGTGGGACCCTACTCAAAAGTTAATACAAAGACACCATCTTACTTTCGCCAATGCGCATTAAAGTCTCAATAAACATCGTCTTTGAAAGTAAAAAAAAGATATTACATAATATGTGTTCTACATGATCGGACGTCATCGGATGATGCCGTCTCAAGTTCCCACAACTTACGATCATTTGACTAGATCACACACCATATAAGTACATAAAAATAAAAGGTCGAACAATAACATCAAGTATAGATCTCCACCATTAATCATCGAGAAAAACCTTGAACGAACCCTTGATAATAACCACTTGATCACAAGAGTCTTTCCACTTGCGGTGTCGGCTTCAACATGCTCCTCGAGGTTGTAACAAATTTATTAACTCCATTCATTAAGAGATTCAGTCCTCAATCATTCCACGAGTACACACATAAATCCTGGTGATACTTATCGTTTCTTCTTATACACTGCTTCCCGAGATTCATTTTAAACTCAAAATAAAATAGTGATCTTCAATACGAGGAACATAACGAGATAAAAATGAATTCAGTAAACGCATAAACGGACAAGATGTGGTAAAATGATTTAAGGTCGACGATCGACGAGGGATCTCGAATCACGTAACCGTAAAACATAATAATTCACAATACTAGAAAAATGAGAGCGAAGAATGAATTAAATATTAACATTAAAATAAAGTTTGTCACAATTATCCATCCCGGATTTGGTATTACCTTAAAATTCAATTGAGGTACTTTCTTGATAAAGATGATATATTAAAAATAGAAGTAAAATAGTTTCAAAATTTATTTGGTCGTCTTAAGAAACTTTGAAAGAATGACGTAATTTTATTAATTAAACTCATACTGATGGTTACAATTAGAAAATGTAATTTCCAAATTAAATCATTGTTAGGAATATAAATTAAACCGGTAATTTTCATTACATTAAAAGTAAAGTATGATAAGTCAATTAGTTCAAAAGATAGAGCATAATTTCATTTTAAACATTAGTTTTAGTTATACAAAATATGATGTATAAATTTGACCTTTTTCTTATGGTAGTTATTTCGATAATTGAAAATCATTGGAAAATGTATAAAAGTTCCATAAAAAAAATTTTATAATACGTTGTAGAAATACATAAAGGTGTTTATCATTCCAAAATAAACATGGGTTACATTCGGGTTTTGAAATGTGACAAGATAACAAACGATTACGAATGGAAATAATAGTCAACAATTAGTACGAAATCAATGGTACAAAAGGGGACGAAGCAAATGTCGTATAAATTCTTAAAGAGAATAATAAAATAAAGGCGTCGATGGTATTACGATAAGAAATAATAGATTAAACAAGTTGTCAATTTTGTTAGTGCAGTCGATGGTTCACCAATATCAGTTCGTTAACTTAACGGTGGTCGTTACACGATCGGAAATAAGATCCATACAAAAATTTTAATCAAAGAAAATTCCTAATAATCACTTGTAATTAAAACAAATCAAATGAACGATGTTAGTGTTTAAAGAGAGAAGTCAAAGCACGGTTCACAAGATTGGATTTCGAGACAAACGAGAGTGACAGACGTCATCCCGGATATACGGAAATTACTCTAGTGATAATTCATTATTCACGTGCGGAGACATTCCAAAGATCTACCCAGTCGCCTAAAGAAGATTGGATGAGACGGAAGGATAAAATATCGAGACTTTTAGGTCATTTATTAACAGTCAATAATTAGACGAGCAGTCAAAAGAAGTCAGTTATAAGAAAAAATAAAGTAACAAGTGGAAAAACGATTGTCGAGTAAAAACGTATTCGTAAGCGCGTAATTCGTTCAAGAAAGGTAAGAAAACGTATGCGGATGCATAGAAATTGCGCTACTTGCATAAATTATAAAGGTTTTCAAAACTTCTTTTAACTTTATTTCATTTTATTTATCTTTATCATAAATACAAGTAAAAAGTTGATTATTATCAAGATTTTTAAGGTGACTACTATTCAGCCTAGCATGGCTCTTTCTAAATTAGACATAGGTGATCAGGCCATGTATAATTTAGGGCTAGCAATGCAGTGCTCCATTTCGTCGAAAAGTATTACGTTTCTTATGTTTATATATAAACCATGCTATTTGTAAAATGGAATTTAAAATAGTTTATAAATTTATCGGATACAAGTAATTTGTGAGATACTCAATAAGCAACTTTTAATGTTACGAAAAGTATTTTATAAGACCAAAGTAAAAACAATTGGTGAAAATAATCGTAATAAAAATGTCAATTAAAATTATAAGGTGACATTTGATGAAGTATATAATTACCAAAGGTTTGCAAAAAGTTGCAAATGGTAGCTCAATAAACAACCAATGATATGGTTACAAGTTGTTAAGGTTTCAAAAGGTTATAAGATTTAGACGGAAACGCCATGAGACACGCGATAAGAATGTCGAAGAAGAATGTGAAGGCAAAACTTCAAAACTCAACCCAAATCAGTGGAAGGTTAGAAGAAAATAAAAATAAAATAACATTGAATGATAAACGAGTCATATATATAAAAAAATAAATCAATCCATATGTGTATTTTATGTAAGATACTCTAGACAAAACATGCTTTTAAGAAAGTAATTATTCATTTTCAAATTACACCATTAATCCGGTAATTGCTAATCCTGTAATGTTTCTATTTTTGAACATTTTCACATGCAACTAGTATTAGTTAGTTGTAAAATAATATTCGTTAAAATTTTACGATCTCAAATGAACTTAAAACTGCTTAGAAACGTTTAAAACCCATGTTCCAAAAATTTTATCAGATTTGACTTTTAAATATGAGCCGATTAATTGACCCGATAAACGACATCTCCAAGACTCGGAGTCTAAAGCATTTAGATGCAAAACGACGTTTCAGACGACTTTCTAGTTTTACCCGAGACATGAAACCCAATATAAAATGACTAAAATACCCCTGCAAGTTCTGTGCAAGTTTGACTATTTTATTTTTAAAAACACAGGTTTTACTTTTAACTTTTGACCTGTTTATACACCCCTTGCAGTTTCTCCATTAAATATATTTTTCGACACTTTCTAACGGCTCAAAATATATATATACACACATGTCTTGTGGATTTTACAATAATGAAAAGTAAATCTCATAATGAGCATCAAATAAAATATAGCATAATGAATGGCACAATATGCTTCAAGGTATTCAACACGAAATTTAGGAAGCAAAACGATGAAAGACGTTCGTAATGTAGATTTCAAAATGCAATGTAGGCAAATCTCCTTGGTGCCACGATTGTCCAAAAACACAACACATAACAAGAAAATAATGGAACATTCATAGGTTGCGTTCCGAGAGCAAGAAGGTTAATGAAAGGGGATAGTACAAGTTTATAGATGTAAAATCGTATTCCAATCTAGCGCCATAATCTAGACGATGATTTATAAAATGACGATGACGTTACCGCGATATAAGCGAACAATACACTTCGGAGTCGATACATATAACTGTCAACGAATTAAATCTTCGCATGTCGTGTAAAACGATAATAAAAATCAACAAAATATTATGAAAAAACATGATATTATTCAACACGATTATAAGAAGTATTTCAAACTGTGTGACTCACACGATAGCGGTTAGTCTATTCCAAGGACACATTGAGCTACACAATGGTCTAGAGATTACGTTAAAAGACGTCCAAGTACAAATAGCCGGAAGACGATTTGAATATCTATATAGATATCACAAAGGGTTAAACAATGAAAGTAACGCGCGTAGATGAAGTTATGTAAGGTCATAATATAAAAATTTTGCAATAAAAGCAATTTAAATAGTTCAAAAATAAATACAGAAAGATCTTGAAAATTCATTGTATTTATTTAAGTTAATCATTAATAAATGACAAACTTTTATCGAAAAGTTTAACGACATAAATATATATCGATAAAGGATTATAGTATTTATTTAGAAATACTTAGCAATAAGGCATACATAATAATGTATACTAAAGTTGTAATCCCAGAAGTAGCTTGAACCTGAAGCCACGCGAAATCATGTGCACCGACTCTTTGAAAAATAAAACCTGACAGTTATAGTTTAGGTTTTTAAAATAAAGACCTAGTTCTCTATAACTCATGGCTCTGGTACCAATCTTTAACACCCCCAAATTTACACGCAGCGGAATACATCTTTAGGTGCTAAACAATGATACAACAACACATAATTTATAAAGAACGACTCGAAAAGAGACGTTTTAGATTTATCGTTCCTAAAACATTTGTCAGAGTAGCGTAGTCCCAAGTAATCGTTACCAAAAGATAAGTTAAAACAACATATTGGTTTGTTTTTAAAAATGGAACGATAAATAAATCAAAGAGTTTGAACAACAAAAGCAGTGCACAACTTCATTCCCCGTGACCTCCAAGCTTCCACTTCTTGATTACCTGAAATACATGTGAGTAAAACAATCAGCAAAAATGCCGAGTGAATCTATAGGTTTATGTAATCAATTTGAACACAAGCAAAGATTATAAGTTTGTGGCATGCTTATAAGCATCAAATAATAATTTGCATCAACAATGATAATTGTATATAGCATAAATTGCAATAAGCTCATGAAACCGAGCCCTTAGACACTCCCATATCAGTCTAATAAGACGAGAGATTTATTAATTGTCGGTTACCTCCAGATTATTGGTACATTGCTGTATACCTGACTTCTCAATACAATATGTTCAAACAGTGTGGAGGTCGGGCCTAAGCTTCTATGACAAGTCCACAAAAACTGAACCGGGGCGGCTTCCCCCATAGATCTATTAATTGTACTAGCGGTTAACCCATCATAGGTTAATTAACGGTCCATAATTGAGGTTTTAACAAAGGCAATCACTTAATGCAATTTAAAGGCAACCACGGGTCCATTCATAGAGGGACAAAGCATACCATAAAAATCTTGTGTTCTAAGTTTATAAAACATGTATTCCCCCTCGCGGGTTTAAAATCATTTAATAACTAGTAAAAAGCGAGGCTATAGACTCACCTTAGCCAATAGTGGTAATGAGACGATCGCCGACGATAGATGATGCCTTTCAAACACGAGAACCGCAACCTATCAAATGAGGTGCGTTCATTAATAATAGACTCGAGAAATGAACCATACATAAGAATATAAAACTCGACTCACAAAATCACGACAAACTCGAGAGAAAACGATACAAGTGATACTATTACACTCTCCTATATATTCATTTTATTGTTCTATGCCTTTAACAAAAATCTGCCAGAACATACCAAATGTCCAAGCAGTTTTCCCATACTTAGACACATCAAATTTTTATGATACTACTCAGAGAACTTACTTACTATATGTATAAAGTCCTCTCAAGAGCCCATCAAAAGATTTTACTTCTAAAGTTCCCTGCCCGACTCATCTTTGAATCACAAAATCCGGACAGTTTAGCGACCTTGACTTACGAAACCATTTTGACCATTCTAAACAACTTCGTTTGTAAAACCGCCACTTGATTCTAAAAATAGACTCAAAATGCTAAACTTGGAGCCTGAGAACAGCCCTTGAATCATTTTGAAACTCATTTTATAGTCCCCGAGATTCGATCCAAATATCGACAACAATTTTCGGATTGTGCCGGCACTCGTCTCCCGGTACACGAAAATCAAACTAGTGTATCTTCCACCTCGTTTGGAGTTGGAAGGCCTACTTTATATCAAATCGAAGCTAACGAAATTCTCTACGACATGATCCCATCATATCAACCTATACTCAGACTTAAGATTTCCGAAAATGCCCCTAAACCTACTGCCCAAAAATACATCTTTCAAAACCACATCAAATCAATATTTTGACCCATTTTAACAATTCTTATGCTTCTAATATCACCATTTGATCATTCTAAACAACTCCTAATAAGCCTAGATCACTTGCATATCAAATTTTAATAAAACCCAAATCAAAAATCTATATATAAAATGATCAAAACTAATATAAAATATCATTAACAACACATGCACATAACAATTTTGGATCAAACATCACCAACTTTTCTTGAAAAATTTATGTTATTGCATGTTGTTAAATTTAGTATCAAAAGACTCACAATAAGATTTTGAGAATGGGACTAATCTTGGTTTTCTTGGAATCAAGCTAGATCTTTTCAAATCAAACTAAACAAAATTTTGTGATGGTGGTTTTGGTGAAATTTTTAGATGGAAGAAAGTAGGAGAAATAGTTAGTGGATGATTTTTATTTAGTGGGTTGGGTAAAATTTGTAAATATTGAATAGTTTTGGACTAAAATGCAAAGTATAAGTTAAAAAGCGAGAAATGACTAAAAGTAAATTTTACAAATATTTGCGGGACTCGGATTTCGTAAAAATACTTTTTAAAAGTTTAAACACACACGAAAAATAATAATATAACGACTCGATACGTAATTAAAACGATATCGTCGAAAATATTATATATCGAAACTATCGATAATAAAATATAAAATTTTTGGCATCCGTCGGTATCGCGATCACTAGTAGTCCTCGTTACTCATCAAAATATTAAAATATAATATTTAATATCGGTTTCAACTTAAACCGTTAAACATAATAATATTTAACGTTATAAAATACTTCAAAATAATTGAAAGTAGAATTAAATTATGACCTTATTTTTACGGGTTTTACAATTTTCAAGCAAGATATCACTTTCAAACGAGAGGTGCATTCATCTCCCTTCACAGTCAAAACCCTATTGCTCAACGGGATTTGAACTAATCTTTCTCCACAAACGATCACGGCACTATGCGCCATTAGCCAATCCATCCCAACGATCACATCGAACGATCCTAGCTCTATGGGCATTAAGTCGATATCAAAAGCGTAATTCCCTAACTTCAAGGTACACCCTCTTAGTATAGAATTTGTACTAACGATCTTCCCATCGGCTAATTCCACGTTATAATTAGTCGTTAGCATTACCGGTTCTCTATTGATATGACGACTAAATTTTACATCTACAAAGCTCTTGTCGGAACCAGAATCAAACAATATACTAGCATAACGAGCGTCAAGTAGAAACGTACCGGTAACCACATTAGGGCCTTGCGGTTTATCAGCGGTCCCTACTCGATACACAGCAGCAGCATTATTTCCTCCTTGCCTATTTCCAGCCTTCGGGCAGTTCCCCTGCTTATGCCCCCTTTCTGCACCCCAAAGCAAACCATCACCTTCGTGGCATTTGCCGCAATAGCCACCCCTTTAGCTCGGAAATCTGCAATTCTATGACCCGCTTTTCCGCACTTGCCACACGTAGGTGGGCAATTTCCCTATATGGTACAAATTACATCGACCACAATGAGGATTCACCTTAGCTCCTCTAGGGGTAGTGACAGCCCTCATTCCATCATTTCTTCTCTGGTTGAACTGCTGGTTGCGGTTCTGACCTTGGTTGTTACGGTTTCCTCCACGATTTTGACCTTGGGATTGATTACCCTGAGCTGCCTCCCACTTTCTCTTGTTCCCTTCGGCAATGTAGTCCTTCTTATATTGCAGCTTGACATCCATTAGCGCGTGAGCCATTTGGACTGCTTCATCGAATGACCCAGGCTTGGATAAGTTGTCTCACCCTTGATATTGCTTGACAAACCCTTGATGTACTGCTTCATTTTCTTGTGATCATCAGCAAAGGCATCGGGACACAAAAGGCTCAATTCATTAAACCTCCTTGTATACGCGGTAATGTCATTGTTCCTCAAAGACAAAACAAATGCCTTAACTCATCTTCTAGTTGACCCAGCTCTTCTTCGAGACAAAACTTTTTGGTCAAGAGAGCCTTGGTAGCAGTCCAAGTCCTCGCATTTGCTACCGCTAATCCCACAGTGGCTACTTGATTGTTCCACCAACTTAAGGTGTCATCGAGAAAAGTGGCAGCTGCAAACTTGACTTTATTTGCCTCTGAACATCCGCTAATTTCAAAAGTGCTTTCGATCTTCTCCAACCACCTTCGGAGTAGTAGGGCTCCGCCAGTACCACGAAACTGCGTGGGACCGCATTTCATAAAACCAGCATAAGTACCCTCCCTCGGGGCTTGCTGTCTTCCTGCATTTCCACCTTGATCTGGGTTTCGGTTTGCACGATCCGCTTCGAGTGCATTTGCAATTGCTTCTTGAATCATTGTGTTCACACGGTTAGCTGTTAGCTTTGGAGGCATGGTGAATTCTCAAGTACACCTCTTTACAAAGACAGGGAAAATAGAAAACAAAGTAAGTATACACATCAAGATTAAGATGGATTTCTCTTTCAAGACATAATATAAGTACAACAACACATCACTACAAGGTTACTAATTGATAACTAGGTTTTGGCCTAGTAAGAAAATTATCGTTCTAGTGGTGTGTCTAATCGAATTGATCTAGGTTCTATGTGCGACTCAGCTGTTCTTGGTGGAAACAAATATTGTGTCGTTGTAGTATATTAAATGTGCAAAACAATTAAAATAAAGGTGCAGTAAAGTAAATCTAAGTCTAATTTAAAGTAAAGGGTGCAAGTATTTAAAAGCGTGACAGAAATTAAAAGGCACTAAAAGTAAATAACGCAAACTTAAAACTAACTAAGGCAAACTTAAAACGCAACTAAAACTAAATCTTAAACTAAGGCAAAGCTAAAATAAATCTAAGGCAAATAAAGTTAAAGTGCGACTAAGTAAAAAGGCGGGAAAAATAAAGCTCGAAATTAAAAACAGAAATTAAAGAAACTGAAAATAACCTTATCCGGAATAAACCACTATTCGGAATAAAAGTCTTACTCGGAATAAGTTTCCTATCCGGAATATTGTCACCTATCCGGAATAAGTCCCCTATTCGGAATACTCCCTCTATTCGGAATATCTTGGCTACTCGGAATAATGCCCCTATGCGGAATATATTCCTATTCGGAATAAATTCCCCTACTCGGAATGTAAACCCTATTCGGAATAACTCCCTATGCGGAATAGTTAGCCAATCCGGAATAATCAGACTATGCGGAATATCTACCCCTATTCGGAATATCTACCCCTATTCGGAATATAGTTCCTATTCGGAATATCTACCCCTATTCGGAATACCAGGCTATTCGGAATATAGTTCCTTACTCGGAATGTTGTTGGAAGAGCAGAATCCTGGGAAAGATCAGAAACAAACACCCCGAAGAACAAGGGTACACAAATCTATACGGATCTAATAAAACTAAGCTAAATCAACCACAAGATTAAATCAAACTAATAAATAAACATCTAGTAATCATAAACAATCAATCCAAAAAAATCAAACTCACAAAACTAAACAAGATAATCAAAACCCACTTTGATCAAAATAAGAACATAAGAACATGAACATAAACAATAAAAATCAAAGATTAAGAAAGGTAGAATGAGAGATGAACAATAAAGATAAAGATTAACAAGAATTAAAAGAAGAACTTACTTGAAATTAAATGGTAATTAAGGTGCAAGACAAGTATTTAAATGACAAGGTAATTAAAAGTGGAAGAACTAATTGTCACTATTAGCCAACAAAATAAAAATGATTAAGAACTAATCTATATATAGGGGAGGATTAAGGAATGCTTAGGAAGCTTCCTCCCCTCTTTCCTTTCTCCTTAATTGCATGCTTAGTCCTTCCTTCTTAATCTCTTTGTTAATTGCACCATTAGTCCTTAAGCCTTTAAATCTTCTTTAATCTTGGACTGTAATGACTTTTAGCTCGGGATTTCTTTGAACTCGTCTTTTAAATCTTCAATAAACTAGACTTGAGTTCTTCGGCTTTAAGTAAACTTCCGTCTTTCGACTTTTTCTTCGATAAATCTTCAGAATTGGTCTTGGACTTCCGTTCTTTTTGCACTCTTGACTTCTCGACTTCATCTTTCGTCTTTTTCTTCAATAAAAGCCCGTGAATGCCGTGTTTTCTCCACTTTTCACAATTTCGTCCTAAACTGTAACACCCCCAAATTTATACAACTCAATACAGCGGAAGACTAGTTGGTGTTACGGGATAGCACATTACTCACATCATAGACAACGCATAAAAATTGCGTCGTTTATTAATAAAGCATTTCCATTCATAAATATCAAAGTTACATAGGTCCCAAGTCATTTTATTTAATACGGGTTTTACAAACATTTGAATGGAAATTATAATTTAAGTGCGGGCCATGAATTCTTGTTGTCTTCCCGAGAATTACCTTCAAGTACCTGAGATAAAACATGTTAAAAGAAAAGGTCAGCGATAACGCCGAGTGAATTCATAGAGTTTAATAAAATCCATCAATATAATATCAGTATAAACTTATTACTGAAAATCATTTTGTACAAATCATTTTAATAGGCCATAAAATAGCCAAAATCATTTTATACAAATCTTTATCAAAATCATAATATAGGCATTTGCCTTAAAAATCATTATACGAGTCAATTTCGTAAAAACATCATACAATACGTCTTACGACGTTGTATAAAGTTAAATAAAAACCGTATATGAATATGGTTACGAAAACCAAAACACAAACATAATATCATTAGTATGACCCTGTATTGCTAGTCACGCAATACGTCGTAACTCGGAGCGTCTAGTAGTATTTCGTTAATTTTGGATTATTATAAGCCGCATGACATTGTTACCTTACTAAACCAAACAACGGGTAGCTAACCCGATACAATTTGCCCATCTAAATTAGCGTGTCGTCACAAAGGTCACGCTATGGAAATCTTCTCATACATAAATTCGCTTACCAATCAATGTGGCACGACGGGGATCAACCGTCAAGGCGCGAACTGGGGTGATCGTCCCCAAATAGTACTATTAAATGCATAAGCGTCTACCAAATCCCGGTAGTTCATAATTCATGCTAATGGGACTTTTAGTGACATAACCTAACTTTAATAATCCATTTAATTTCATCTATCGGATCCTTTAATCATTTATCGGGTCATACAATCGGGTCATACAATCATTCGGGTCCAAATCAATAAACAAACAATCGGGACAAATGGTGTCGTATTTTATAAAACTAACATGTTATCTCCCTCGCGGGTTTATAAAACATTTCATAAAAACATTTAAAAGAGTGTGAGGCTATGAACTCACGTTGATATGGGAAGGCGGGTTATCGGCAATTCGGATGTACGGTACGTGCTTCAATCACGGAAACCTAGACAAATAATACTCGTCTTAGACTCATGTCCAATGACTTTATCAAAATAACAATTATGTATACATATGATGATTTTATATATATGATGATCCAGTGGGTTTACATGTTCTCTTTTACTCATTTTAGTGTTATGTGTCGATAACTTTTATACTAGTTTACTAGTTTTACCTATTTAAGTGTTTTAGGTCCAATAAACTTATTATAAGTTCTTTAACTTGTTTTAATCTATTTTATACTTATATTATCAGTATTTAAATTTTACAAGTTGGGCCCAAATGGGTTAAGCCCAATAAGTTCTTTTTATAAGTGTTTAACTTATTTAGTCCAATTATTAGTCCAATATGTTAACTTAGTCCGTTAATGTCCGTATGTTGTATAGTTCGGGTTTTATCGGTTTTTACTTGTTCTATATGTTTATATATCAGTATATGAGTTTTATAAAGTTCACATTAGACGGGTCCAACCGTCTAAGTTTTAATTGGCGAAAAACGTTAATTTTACGGTAATAGCCGAAAAAGTCGTAAAAATCATGTTTATAGTTTTATAACTTATAAGTATTATTCCACTACCATTTTTATAATTTATACACTTATTTAACCTTTTACATATTTATATAAATAAAATCCATAAGTTAGTGGGTTTTTATTTTACATTTTATACAATATAATTTTGAGTGCTTATATAATAATAATAAACATTAATTCTCAAAATCTGATTTTTATTTTCATATTCACCAAAACTGCCATATCTAGAGTTCTATATGGAGATAGAAGCTCAAATGTTTATCACATAAACTACATGATATGTGCTCCATTTAACTCTTATAGCTAATGTTGAATCAGCCTCTAAGTAATTTCTAAAAATCGTCCAAAACAGTGAACTCAGATTTGTACCTTAAACTTGTTTTGATAATATCTCACTCATTACAATGATTCCATTGCATGGCCAACTCTCACATGTGTACAAGACATATTACTTACTGTTTATTCATTAATATATGCCATTTTTATCAGTTCACCATTTGATTCTTTACTGTTTCATACAGCCAACAAATTTAAATAAGATTTTAGCCTTGTTTCTTATAGTCTTTCATCTTTTTAAGCATGTTTATCAACACCAAATCCCCACACAACATTTTTATCATCATATATTCATCATATACATATACAATAAGAAATAAAATACATTTTTTCTTTACAAAAATAACAAGAGAAAATGGAGAGGATGATCTTCTTTACCAACCAAGTGTATTTCTTGTTTTTGGAAGACAAGAACTTAATGAACACCAAAAGTAACTCCAAGATCATCAAACACCAAGAACAATAGTTGAGAAATCAGCCCTAGGACACAAGCAAATCACCTCCTTTGTTGTTAAAATGGCCACCAAATGATCAAGGCTTCAAGATAACTCCATGATAGAGCTAGATAACATGTATTTCATGGCTAGAAAATATCAAAAGGGGTGTTTTGTGCTTTGAAGTGGACGGCAAAGGATGGTGGTGTTGAGAGAGTTTGAAGTAGTTTGCATGTATGAAATGGTATGTGTGAAGTGTAGCTAGTGGTTTTGTTGGTTTGAGTGGCTTAAAGTGTAAGCTTTAGCAACATGTGTTGCTAGTAGGCTTAAAAACTTGACACCTCATGTGTTGAGGCAATAGTTTGGCCGCCCCATGTATGCTAGTGGGGTGGGATAATGTATTTTGTCCCACCTCACTAATTTACGGGTATTCCTCGATTCTAGTTTTCTCGATTTGTGTGCCCTCGGGTCGTTTCATGAAAAACGTTTTTCTAAATTATGAATCAACGGCACAAAACGAATCTAATAAAAATTGTCTCATCAAAAACGGAGTTCGAAAACGTAAATACGTAATCCTAAGGTTTCCGGTTTAGTCGTAAAGGACGTTAAATTAAAATCGTAAGTCCTAATCTCTTCTCGTAAATTTGTGAGTTTATGAACCAACTCAAATTTAAAACTCCAAAATAATATTCATGGACAAATTTATTTTCTGAAATGTCGGACTGTCACCAAAGACGGTGTATGTAAAGGTAAGCACGTAACGTAGAATCCTCCGGTTTAGACGTAGTCGACGCTACTTCAAGACGTAAATCCAAATTACTTCCCAAAAATAAGTGAGTTCATATTGTAACATTAAAATAATGTTTTCAAATAAATATTTGGAATAAAATATCAACCATAAAATGATGGATTGTCACAGCATTTACCCCTAAATAGGATCTTTGTCCTCAAAGATCATCTTACTACTCGCTTCTTATAGAGTTAAAGCCATGTAGGTATTTCTTCCACATTCGGTCTTTTCTCACAAGTGTAATTCATTACAATACGCGAGTTTTATCAAACATAACTACGGGAATAAGATCAGGCTTAATGTTGACTTACTTTCTCTATCCATGATGTTCACGGGTTTTTGATGAATGCAACTTTTCGCCGATCTAAACTTTACTAAGAAACAATCAGATTTTCACTTGATAGATATTTTATCAAGTTCGATTTACGAAACATAATTCACGCAGTTCTTGAAGTCCTAGGGTAGATCCAGCTTATATGCCTTTCAATCCCAACTTTTACATCATCTCAATGGTCCCATACAACGGGGACTTATATCCCATGATTTGTCAGATCATTAATTCATTTTTCCAAGGTTAAAAATTTTGGCATAACTTCGCTACCCATCTGGCACTTCAAGATCGAAATTTCATATTCACATAACCTCTTGCCCACTATCGGCAGTCAATAATCAAATCCTAATTTCAACAATCATTTCAGGTCTCGCGGGTCGAATATTTTGCAAGGTTAGGTTCGCCATCATAGGAAACCTTAAACCTAAAAGACATGTCCAACTCACAATGGGTGTATGTCGGGTGTCTTCATCTCAACTCCTGCTTACAGATGCTCTAATAATCAGATCATGAAAAGATTCGATCTCGATCCTAATGCGATAATTATCAATGATAATCTCTCTAAAGGAAAACGATTATATGGTTTATTACCAAAGGTCAATCATTCAAACATAAAACAAGACTTCTAGTGTTTTGTATTGTTACTTTACCTCGTCCCTTCGATTTGGGGTGGTAAACAGTACTCTCATCAAGGTTCGTTCCCAATGACTTCTGAGCAAATCTCTAGAAATTCGATGTGAAGCGAGGATCTTGATAAAGATGTTCGATACAGGCACACTATGTTTACATAACTCTTTTGCATTTATCATTAACGAGAATGATATTAGCAGATTTGGTCAGTTTGTCGACGATGACCCAAATCGATTCAAATTCAGATGATGACCTTTGCAATAGCTAGACGTTTACCAATGTATGAGGCGATGTCTGCCTTCATAATTGCCATCAGTACAACTTCTTCAAACAAAGATACTTTTAGTCATAAATGACATAAATAGAATACTTATACTTACAAATTCCAACATAACTATATCTCACAATCTCCATATTTAGGCAACCACAAGTGGCCTTTAAAACATTTAACGCTATTGGCTTCTCTATTTTAATGGTTCACATTAGCCGCGAACCTCTTTTATAATCTATATTATTCCTTTTTACAAACATTGTTTATTTTTATATCGTTGGGCAATTTATTTTGCACCTTCATTATTAAGGAACATGTCCTAATTGATTCTTTATCCTTTTTATATTATGTGTCAGTATCTACATTTAATTTCTCCTAATGAAATAAATATCATAACCGTATTTATTCAAAATTCTTTCTTCATATCTTCTATGTTTCAGTTTCGCCTCATCTATCATTTTTATCAGTTTTTCTTGATCCGACGTTTATAGCGTCGATAATTATTACAACTAATTAAATAAATATTTAATTTTTGTGAAACGTAAACACAAAAAGTTTTTAAATTTTCTCAGTTTGTCCAATTATATAAAGGTGTTCAAAATAAAATTTGAATTTAATTAACATGATTTTTTTAGTTTATCGAAAATGATTATTAAGATTCGTAAATGTTCGAAAAATCTTTGGTTACACTTTGGTCAAAATTTTCTTATTTGAAAAGCAAAAATTGTCGTTTCAAATTTTAAGTCATGGTTTAAATGGTATCCTCAATTCCTCTTAGGTTATCTTGAGGTATACACAAACATTTACCCCTAAACAGGAGTTTAGTTAAATGATTTGTGTATAAGGAAATAATCCCTTAAAAATTTCTTTGATAAAATATCTGTCAAAGCATATTTGCACTTTTTTTTGGTATATCCTAAAGTCTTAAGAGGACTCTAAATTTTTGAAGAATCAATATAGATTCCATTATCTATTAATCACACATTCAATTAATATAAAGGATTAAGTCTTAAATCATATGTTAAATATTCAAGGTACAAGTTTTCATTGTTCGGCCAATTTAGGGCAGTCTATAACTAATTACTAACTCCTTCTTATACTTATAAACAAACAAATGGTTCTTATTGATCACAAGCATTAAGTTATCAAATTACAGCCTTCACACGTGATTCACCAAATTTATGAATGATACATGTGTATTAGTCAATCCAAACGACATCACGTGAAACTCATAATGTTCATTACAAGTTCTGGATGTAATGATTGGAATAGATAATCTTTTTCGCGGACGCGAAGTTGATGATAACCATGCCATGGATCAAATCTTTAAAACATACACTAGAACCTTGTAAATGATCGAACAAATCTTCCATTTCGAGTTATGGATATCATTTTCGATTGTCAATTTACTCCGTTCACAGTAATTAGTATACATAAGGAATGATAACACCATAGCTCTTCATGTTGACGAACTTGGTAGAATAAAATCTTTCTCCGACAACTCTCTCAGTTGTACGGTAATTCCTTTAATTTAGATGGTGCTGATGTACAGTGCACAAGCCACAGGTGCAGCACCGAGAATATAATCAATATCAAATTCAACTTGCCTTAATGGCAAAAGTCTAGTTAATTCATCAACAAATACCTCCTAAAGTTTCAGATAACGGAAACATCTTTTAGTAAATTTATTTTAAGTTCTTTCTAGATTATAATATCTATGACTAATTCACAACCATTCATGGTATAATTTCAAGTCTAAATGCAGGATATGGTCATTCATCAAGAATTATTTAGATCACTTTTGATAATCAACATCTTATCATTTAGGGGAATTCAATTCGAGTTCCCATCAATTATGACAATGTCGTTATGTCATAATCAATCAATCCATTCTACTGACATTATCAACTTTCCATTTTCATTGTCGTCGATAAGATGTGAACTTCTCAAAAGACTAATAATAATAGCTCATAATCCTTCACAAATTCAAGGATATATGGAGACATAACTAACCTTAAAAGAGTAAGGTCAACGCATGATATACGCGATAGAATTTCAAATCAGATACAGACGAAAACATTTAACGAATATGAATATATCCCATGTTTTCATAATTTGAGTACGCATTCGAAAGCTCCTCGGATCGTTACCCAGGTCATTCAAATGAAATATAATCAAAAGAAATGATAAGAATGTCGATACATCCAGTCGGGTATCAACACTCGGCAATCAGATGCTTTTCCTAAGAATCTCACTACGGGAGAATTGGACAAGAAAGAATTGTCAATTGTCAAGTAAGACAATTTCCATAGATGAGTAAATTCGACTCAGAAGAATAGATGCTACAGGCACATATGTAGGAGTCCCTAACACTATGTCCTTATTTTTCACTTCTTGCAGATCTCATAAATTTTAATCTTTCACAATCTTCAAAGAAAATTTAGTGTTTATTAATCAGTTTTATGGTGACTACTAATCAGCCTTGCATGGTCCATTCCAAATTGTATGTAGGCGCGCAACTATATACAATTTCAAGATCAACAATGCAATACTTAGTTCGTCATAATGTTATCATCATGTTTATAATAAAAACATTTTCATGCTTAATTCTTAAATAAGAATCAAAAAATAAATTTACAAAGATTTTCTTTGTTATGAAAACAATTAAGTTTTCCAAGGTGTTTTATAAACAACTACATTTCGATAACAATCACTTATAAATCTTACTTTGAATAATCCTTATAGTGATGAAAATGAAATTTTCTCAAAGGATACTGTTTTAACTTTATAAAAACAATGAGTGATCTGCAAAAGAGTGATGAAAAGTTGTTTACCAAGAACTAACTATAATATAATAGGAAATGAGCTTATCCAAATAATCACGAGGTTCATGATCTCGATGGCACTCAAAAGAATAATCCACAACGTAACTCAAATCAAGATGAGTACTTGTTCAATGGTTGCATCACTAATGCGAACATTAGGATATAGCAATAGAAGATGGATAACATCGATACATGTAGAATTTAGCAATCAAAGGTAGTCTTTTCATTAATCACAAACAAGTCAAATTGTACCGTAACACATTACGTGTCACTATGTCATACAATTCTCAAAACTCATCCTACCAACTGATGTCTCAGTTAAGTTAGGGATTATTTTTAAAAGATACCACAATGAATACTAATCTACAAGCGTCATTAGGTGTTCCACATGTCCCGAAAGATCCATCGGTCTCAATTCAGAAGAAGATTTCTTCAATTTATTTCTTGGACACTGGGCATCCTCGTTAGTGGACAATGGCCTAGGAACAACACTTAACACGAATCAACAATAAATCAAAACCTTATAATTCAATCACAGAACTTAACGACTTCCTCTTAACAATCTCATATTCCATACAAGTTAAATTTTACTTTATTCAAGTTTCAACCAATTTTATACTCAATTCGATATCCTACCTCATTCTCCAATACTTTCAACCTTATTCTTAAACCTTAATAGGGCAATAAAAGCTCGATATAATCAACACTTAATTTCCAATCCTATAGCTCTTACAACGACAATTATCAAATGAGTCACTAGTATGAGATGACTCATACATTCAATTAGATTTCTCGGAAAGGTATTAGTGGCATGAGGCTTTTGGGTAATGGTTCCAATAACAGCCTCAAGTGCAAAATTCACCCTTTCGATTTCAATTTAAGATTTGGATGACAACGAATCATATGACATCTTTCTAGGTGGTAATGCTTTGTCAAACTCCACTCCATAAAGAAAGATCGTCATGACATCGATATCAGATTTAATCTCGCCAATTCTTCCTTAATATCGTAATCAACTAATATCTACATTTCTATGAATATCAACCATTTGTTGGGATCATAAATATCCACAACTTGGTTTAAATCTAGGATAGCTAGAATTCCTACGAGAATAGCTTCGATTAATTTACTAGGGGATTTAGGGTTCCTTGTGACAATCTACGTCGTATAAATACCTCGTATAAATATCAAAATAATCATCAAACAATCATGTAATAAAATTACATCATATATATATATATATATATATATATATATATATATATATATATATATATATATATATATATATATATATATATATATATATATATATATATATATATATATATATATATATATATATATATATATATATATATATATATATATATATATCATCCAAGTTATATATATATTAAAATAACACTTCTTAGTCTGGCCTTGTCGGTAACTCGGGAATTCTTCGGCACCGTTATAGTCAAAATATTTTTATACATTTTTAGAAAAATGTTTATGGTTAAAAGATTTTGAAATGTTTTATTCAAAACCTTGATTTTAAAAATATTCCGTTCTCTATAACGAGAGCTCTGATACCAAACTGTAACACCCCCAAATTTATACAACTCAATACAGCGGAAGACTAGTTGGTGTTACGGGATAGCACATTACTCACATCATAGACAACGCATAAAAATCGCGTCGTTTATTAATAAAGCATTTCCATTCATAAATATCAAAGTTACATAGGTCCCAAGTCATTTTATTTAATACGGGTTTTACAAACATTTGAATGGAAATTATGATTTAAGTGCGGGCCATGAATTCTTGTTGTCTTCCCGAGAATTACCTTCAAGTACCTGAGATAAAACATGTTAAAAGAAAAGGTCAGCGATAACGCCGAGTGAATTCATAGAGTTTAATAAAACCCATCAATATAATATCAGTATAAAATTATTACTGAAAATCATTTTGTACAAATCATTTTAATAGGCCATAAAATAGCCAAAATCATTTTATACAAATCTTTATCAAAATCATAATATAGGCATTTGCCTTAAAAATCATTATACGAGTCAATGTCGTAAAAACATCATACAATACGTCTTACGACGTTGTATAAAGTTAAATAAAAACCGTATATGAATATGGTTACGAAAACCAAAACACAAACATAATATCATTAGTAAGACCCCGTATTGCTAGTCAGGCAATACGTCGTAATTCGGAGCGTCTAGTAGTATTTCGTTAATTTTGGATTATTATAAGCCGCATGACATTGTTACCTTACTAAACCAAACAACGGGTAGCTAACCCGATACTCAACTTGCCCATCTAAATTAGCGTGTCGTCACAAAGGTCACGCTATGGAAATCTTCTCATACATAAATTCGCTTACCAATCAATGTGGCACGACGGGGATCAACCGTCAAGGCCCGAACTGGGGTGATCGTCCCCAAATAGTACTATTAAATGCATAAGCGTCTACCAAATCCCGGTAGTTCACAATTCATGCTAATGGGACTTTTAGTGACATAACCTAACTTTAATAATCCATTTAATTTCATCTATCGGATCCTTTAATCATTTATCGGGTCATACAATCGGGTCATACAATCATTCGGGTCCAAATCAATAAACAAACAATCGGGACAAATGGTGTCCTATTTTATAAAAACTAACATGTTATCTCCCTCGCGGTTTTATAAAACATTTCATAAAAACATTTAAAAGAGTGCGAGGCTATGAACTCACGTTGATATGGGAAGGCGGGTTATCGGTAATTCGGATGTACGGTACGTGCTTCAATCACGGAAACCTAGACAAATAATACTCATCTTAGACTCATGTCCAATGACTTTATCAAAATAACAATTATGTATACATATGATGATTTTATATATATGATGATCCAGTGGTTTTACATGTTCTCTTTTACTCATTTTAGTGTTATGTGTCGATAACTTTTATACTAGTTTACTAGTTTTACCTATTTACGTGTTTTAGGTCCAATAAACTTATTATAAGTTCTTTAACTTGTTTTAATCCATTTTATACTTATATTATCAGTATTTAAATTTTACAAGTTGGGCCCAAATGGGTTAAGCCCAATAAGTTCTTTTTATAAGTGTTTAACTTATTTAGTCCAATTATTAGTCTAATATGTTAACTTAGTCCGTTAATGTCCGTATGTTGTATAGTTCGGGTTTTATCGGTTTTTACTTGTTCTATATGTTTATATATCAGTATATGAGTTTTATAAAGTTCACATTAGACGGGTCCAACCGTCTAAGTTTTAATTGGCGAAAAACGTTAATTTTACGGTAATAGCCGAAAAAGTCGTAAAAATCATGTTTATAGTTTTATAACTTATAAGTATTATTCCACTACCATTTTTATAATTTATACACTTATTTAACCTTTTACATATTTATATAAATAAAATCCATAAGTTAGTGGGTTTTTATTTTACATTTTATACAATATAATTTTGAGTGCTTATATAATAATAATAAACATTAATTCTCAAAATCTGATTTTTATTTTCATATTCACCAAAACTGCCATATCTAGAGTTTTATATGGAGATAGAAGCTCAAATGTTTATCACATAAACTACATGATATGTGCTCCATTTAACTCTTCTATAGCTACTGTTGAATCAGCCTCTAAGTATTTTCTAAAAATCGTCCAAAACAGTGAACTCAGATTTGTACCTTAAACTTGTTTTGATCATATCTCACTCATTACAATGATTCCATTGCATGGCCAACTCTCACATGTGTACAAGACATATTACTTACTGTTTATTCATTAATCTATGCCATTTTTATCAGTTCACCATTTGATTCTTTACTGTTTTATACAGCCAACAAATTTAAACAAGATTTTAGCCTTGTTTCTTATAGTCTTTCATCTTTTTAAGCATGTTTATCAACACCAGATCCCCACACAACATTTTTATCATCATATATTCATCATATAAATATACAATAAGAAAGAAAATACATTTGTTCTTTACAAAAATAACAAGAGAAAATGGAGAGGATGATCTTCTTTACCAACCAAGTGTATTTCTTGTTTTTGGAAGACAAGAACTTGATGAACACCAAAAGTAACTCCAAGATCATCAAACACCAAGAACAATAGTTGAGAAATCAGCTCTAGGATACAAGCAAATCACCCCCTTTGTTGTTAAAATGGCCACCAAATGATCAAGGCTTCAATATAACTCTTTGATAGAGCTAGATAACATGTATTTCATGGCTAGAAAATATCAAAAGGGGTGTTTTGTGCTTTGAAGTGGACGGCAAAGGATGGTGGTGTTGAGAGAGTTTGAAGTAGTTTGCATGTATGAAATGGTATGTGTGAAGTGTAGCTAGTGGTTTTGTTGGTTTGAGTGGCTTAAAGTGTAAGCTTTAGCAACATGTGTTGCTAGTAGGCTTAAAAACTTGACACCTCATGTGTTGAGGCAATAGTTTGGCCGCCCCATGTGTGCTAGTGGGGTGGGATAATGTATTTCCTCCCACCTCACTAATTTACGGGTATTCCTCTATTCTAGTTTTCTCGATTTACGTGCCCTCGGGTCGTTTCATGAAAAACGTTTTTATAAATTATGAATCAACGGCACAAAACGAATCTAATAAAAAATTGTCTCATCAAAAACGGAGTTCGAAAACGTAAATACGTAATCCTAAGGTTTCCGGTTTAGTCGTAAAGGACGTTAAATTAAAATCGTAAGTCCTAATCTCTTCTCGTAAATTTGTGAGTTTATGAACCAACTCAAATTTAAAACTCCAAAATAATATTCATGGACAAATTTATTTTCTGAAATATCGGACTGTCACCAAAGACGGTGTATGTAAACGTAAGCACGTAACGTAGAATCCTCCGGTTTAGACGTAGTCGACGCTACTTCAAGACGTAAATCCAAATTACTTCCCAAAAATAAGTGAGTTCATATTGTAACATTAAAATAATGTTTTCAAATAAATATTGGGAATAAAATATCAACCATAAAATGACGGATTGTCACATAAATCACAACAAAAACACAAACCACGCATAATTCCGACATAAAAGACATAAAATACACGTTTTGGCTCGGTTATTATTGTAATCAAGTGGTAAAAAGGATGGGTGTTTACACACCTATCAAATCCCCTACACTTGACCATTGCAATGTCCTCATGCAATGCATTAGTTACAAAGCACGTTTACATTTTTCATCATAATCAATCCACCTTGGCCTTTATTAAAGAGATAGAAAATTACAAATATTCAAAGTAAAGAAATCAAAAGCATACCTTGGGTTTTGGAAATGTCATGACTAATCATCATCCTCAAGTTTTCACTTTCTCCAAACCAAGCTTAAAAACGAGATCATTGTTATTATAAGTTAGCAAACTAACACGAACTCATGTGGGCCAATTATTCACTTAGACTCCCTTATTCCTAGGTGTATCTCTTATATTTTATTGTTGTCTTGAATGATCATGAGGATGCATTTTTGACTTATTTCGATAGTTATTTAGTCCGAAAATAAAGTGAACGATTTAATCAATAGTTAGCTAAAGGACAAAATCTTTTAAAAGTGCTTCCGGAACCTCATAAAGTTCATATCTTGGCATAACTCGCTTCGCGATTTGAGACCTTTCTAGGACTGATATTTGGCAGCGACTTCATACTTCAAACCTTGAGAGACGTTCATGAAATTATGGTCTTCTCTTCATAATGGAATTTCTTCACTTGAAGTTTTGAGAGATTCATACTTGGACCACGACTTCTTTATTTTTCTCTAGTCTTTATTTTGGACTTTGATATACAACGATCCGCCTCCTTTTTGGACTTGGCTTCATTTATCCTCATACCTTGTTAGGGCCTTTTCGGATATACTTCTCCATGACTTTTTGGGAGTTTTTGCTTTTTGTCGTGTGTCTCGATCCTTCACATTGATTTTCGATAAATGATTCTTCACATCACTTGGGATCTTTAGCAACAAATATAGCCCTCATGCCTTGTTAGGACCTTTTCGGACTCGCCAATCTTTGCATCCCGCTTCAATAAGTTATGCCTTGGCAATGAACTCTAATCCATACCGAGCAACTTTTAAACGATCTTGGGCTAGAAGCTAAGTAACTTTTCAAATCGTACAACCTTATTTATTGCAGATAAATTTATTAGCAAGCGATGGGAGAATAGGCTTATAATTAACTCACATAAATTCACGAAAGAATACCAAACTTATAATTGGCTCTATCATCTCTCGTTCTCCACAGTTTAAAATCTCAAGGAATGAGACTCGTGGATGCTTAGCCTATTAAATCAAAGTTTTGGGTTTTCGAGTCGCTTATATGATCTTGCAAAATCTTAGACTTTTTCAAGTTTAGAAATCGCATTTTAAAGTTCCCTTGATAAACGACTCTCTAGGATCAATTATAGGAACTTGCGAAAAGTTCTTGTTCTTAACCCGTGAGAGTTAAGACTTTCGCGTTTTATAGCTCCCTATATAAAAGCCTAGCAAAACTTGACTTAAACATGTTAAGGATACTAGCTAGAGTAACTTAGACAAGTAAACTCGGGTTGAGTCAAAAGATTCACAACGTTTGAAAATAAAAACCACTTTATTAAAGATTTATTCTAATAAAGAAGGAAAAATAACTATACAAAGGGAAAAACTAATAGGCCAATATAAATCAAAAATTTTGAAAAATGTCGAAAAATTGATTTTCCGGTTAAAATGAGGACAAATACAAGGAAAAGAGCCACTTAACTTCGATAGAAGTCCCCCTACACTTAAGATAAACATTGTCCTCAATGTTTAAGCATGTGGAAGTAAACTCCCCTACACTTAGGACATTATGCACTTTGTTTAAATCTCGCTAAGGAAGAGACAACTAAAGAGATTCCTATTTGAATATTGAGAAAATATAAAATAGTGAATCGAAAAGAGTTTAGGATAGAACCGGGAAAATGGAACACGGAATCACGGGTCGTCAAGAATCATCAAGAGTGGATCATTGAGCGCTCGAATCCCTGATTAAGAGAGGAGAAGAGAGGAAATAGCAAACCAACGGGTCTCCTCTGCACTTAGGATAAAGAAAGAGAAAATATAGATACATGGGTTGCCCCCCAAGAAGCGCTTGATTTTTGATTACCGAGTCGTGAGCCTGACTCGACCTTGATCATCATAGGAAGAAACATGAAACATATCCACCAGGATCAAAGACATAGTTTTCGTCCATCAAATAGCACAAGATTAAGGCGGGCAAGGCAAGCCAAAGAAGAGTAGGCAAGGTTCCCTTAAGCAGCGATGGAGCACGGAGGAAGCAAGGGTGAAGTGGTGCAAGAAGATTTCCATAAGTTCCAAAGATATTTCCTTTTATTTCATCAGGTGGATACTGAGATGGCTGTAGAATATCAATACCGGGGTCGAACACCTTTTCCTTTAGGGGAAAATAGCACTCAGGCTCAGTAGAATGGGAAGAAGATTCGCGAAGAAGCACAACCTCGTCCTCAGAAGGGGGACAAAGAGGTGTTAAATCATATGTGCTGCGGATATTGGTGTCGACCGGTTTCTTCTCCTTTGAAAGAATTTTCTTCAAATCCAAAGTAGGATCAAGATGATAATCTTCAAAACCAAAAGGAGGAGCATCACTCTCATGAGGGAAGTAAGTGTTGAGAAACGTAGAGAAGTCTTCCTCAAATGAGTAGTCGTCCAAAGTAGGATCGAGTGATGGCGGAGGATCTTCATCATGTGAAGAATCGCTCGAAAGAGTATCAGCCTCATCGAAATCATCGAAAGTGGGCATCTCGGGATACTCGGAAGTAAGGTCATCATAATCATCCGAATCTGAGCTAGACTCATCATCATAAGCATCAAAGACCGGTGGAGAATCATAAATGGGAGAAGGTTCCATATTGGAAAGAGAATCATCCACATCATCATGAAAAAGTGGATTATCAATGCAAGAGTCGAATAGAGGATTGTTGTAGACAACAAAGTCATCAAGAACATTAATCATATTCACTGATTCTCGTCCATAGGATTTGCTTGTAAGCTTCCCCATATTAAAAACTTGTGAATCATTCCCGACTCGTAAGATTAACTCACCTTCGGCAACATCAACTAAAGCTCGTCCGGTTCTCAAGAATGGCCGACCAAGTATTAAAGGAATACGAGGGTCCATTTCATAATCAACAACGACAAAGTCGACCAGGAAAGTAAATGTGCCAACTTTAATGAACACATCTTCGGCAATACCAACGGGGTAAGCGAGAGTGCGTTTTGCAAGTTCAAGAGTCATCTTTGTTGGAGTAAGGTCGGGTAATGATAGTGTTTTCCAAACACTCAAAGGCATAAGATTAATACTGGCCCCGAGATCAGCAAGGGCAGTAAATTCTTCAGTTTTGTTGAAAACGCAAGGCAACACAAAACGACCGGGATCTCCAAGCTTTTCCGGAAGTTCTTTAAGAATAACTGCAGAGCAGTTTTCATTTAAGCGTGTGTTGGCGAGCTCAATCAACTTTTCCTTCTTGTTAAGCAATTCCTTAAATGCTTTAACAAATTTCGGCATGTGGACAAGCGCTTCGAGAAAGCTAATGTTGAAGTTCATTTGAGAGATCATCTTCACATAGCTCGACACTTTAGAGTCATCCTTGGTTAGCATTTTGGTCTTGCCTAAACGAGAAGGATATGGGATATTAGGTTTGGGTGGTGAAGGTGAAGGCGTAGCATGTAAAGGTTGAGATGTTGAAGGGTCCTTCCTAGGAACATCGTCATGACGAGGCGGAGACGGTAATGGTGCACTAATACTAGGTGTAGGAGGAGTAGGGATAAATGGTGGTGGAGGAGGTGTAGATGATGGGGGTGGGATAGGTGGATCGACAATGGTAATTCTACTACGCGTAGTAATAGCACTCACATTTGCTCGCGGATTGGTGACGGTGTTTGAAGGTAGAGAACTCGAAGAAGAAGGTTGAGCGGCGGGCAGGAAACTAGCAAGCATATTCTTCAAATCATTTGTTTGATTACTGAAGGAAGATTGAATATTATCTCGAAGCTCGGATCTTATCTCATTTCCTTGCTTGGTGATATCTCCTTTAAGATTTATAATTTGGCTCTGCAGATTCTTGATTTGCTCACCTTGGGTTCTCATGATGGCTTCAACATCAGGGTTAATGGGTGGGGTTTGTTGGGCGGGTGGGTGATAAGGATTAGAAGCTCTTGGTGGGATTTGGTTGCTTCTATTGTAGTTGTTGGAGGGGTGTTGGTTTTGAGGAGAAAAACCTGGTGAAAGGTAGTTGTTTGATCGGTAACTCAGCAAATTTCTATCCCCTTGAGGTCGAGCTTGGTAATTTTCCGGTGAATAATTACCATAAGCTGCATACACATTTTCCGGATTTCCTTGTGTCGAAGGACAATCGGTGTATGAGTGTGGACCACCGCATGTTTCACAAGAAGGTGCAACCGCTTTAACTTGTTGTTGTTGGTTTGAAGCGAGAAGCAAGATACTTTTACTCATTTCAGTCATCATGCGGGTGAGTTCGGTCAGATCAGGGTTTGCTGAAGTGGAAGAAACATTGACTCTCGGGTTGTTCCTTGAAGAAGCGGAGGAATCCCAGTTTTCGTGGTGAGTAGTCATGTTCTCAATAAGCTCTCTACACTCCTCGGGTCTCCTTTTCATAAATGTGCCACCGGCGGCTGCATTAATCGTATCACGATCTCAAAAAATCAAACCGTTGTAGAAAGTATCAATCAATGTGATGCGAAGCATGTTGTGGTTTGGACAACGATCAATCAAGACATTATATCTTTCCCAAGCATCAAAAAGAGATTCATTGGGTTCTTGCATGAAACCGCTGATTTGATTGCGAAGGCTCGTGACCATGGATGGTGGAAAGTAGCGCAACAAAAAGCGTTGAGTCATGTCATCCCAAGTGTGAATTGAATTCTTCGGGAGATGATCAAACCATTTCTCGGCATGATGTGATAAAGTATGTGGGAAGAGTTGTAGGCGAAGAACAATCATTGTGGCACCGGGCAACTTCATGCTTTGGGTGATTGTAATGAACTTGTCGAGGTGTTTGTTGGCATCATCATCAGGCAATCCACGGAATGGGTTAGTTTGCACTTGCTGAATCATGTGGTGCTTCAACGAAAACTCAGGAGCGTTGATTTGCATCGGCGCAATCGGTCCTCCTCGTCCAAACATGGTAGGTTGACAAAGTTCCTCCATTGTCCGAAGGTCGGGCTGTGGAAGAACATTGTTGTTATTGTTGAGGTGCGGTGGATTATTGTTGTTGACACCTGACATACTTAAATCTTCTCGAGTCTCGGGCTCTTGATAATTAGAAGATCTAGTACGCATACACCTGCAAAGACAAAAGAAAACAATACCAAACACAAAGACAATATATATACACAAGAAAAATAAAATCTTTTTGGATTTTTGAAATTTTTAATTTTTATGGATTTTTATCAATTTTTAATTTTTATGGTTTTTTGAATTTTTAAGCAAGAAAATAACGCTCAAGTAAACGGTTCCCAAAAAGCAACGCGTCTTTCACAGAAAACCGTTAATCTTTACGAAAAGAGCCGGCAGCGGCGCCATTTGATAACTAGGTTTTGGCCTAGTAAGAAAATTATCGTTCTAGTGGTGTGTCTAATCGAATTGATCTAGGTTCTATATGCGACTCAGCTATTCTTGGTGGAAACAAATATTGTGTCGTTGTAGTATATTAAATGTGCAAAACAATTAAAATAAAGGTGCAGTAAAATAAATCTAAGTCTAATTTAAAGTAAAGGGTGCAAGTATTTAAAAGCGTGACGGAAATTAAAAGGCACTAAAAGTAAATAACACAAACTTAAAACTAACTAAGGCAAACTTAAAACGCAACTAAAACTAAATCTTAAACTAAGGCAAAGCTAAAATAAATCTAAGGCAAATAAAGTTAAAGTGCGACTAAGTAAAAAGGCGGGAAAAATAAAGCTCGAAATTAAAAACAGAAATTAAAGAAACTAAAAATTACCTTATCCGGAATAAACCACTATTCGGAATAAAAGTCTTACTCGGAATAAGTTTCCTATCCGGAATATTGTCACCTATCCGGAATAAGTCCCCTATTCGGAATACTCCCTCTATTCGGAATATCTTGGCTACTCGGAATAATGCCCCTATGCGGAATATATTCCTATTCGGAATAAATTCCCCTATTCGGAATGTAAACCCTATTCGGAATAACTCCCTATGCGGAATAGTTAGCCAATCCGGAATAATCAGACTATGTGGAATATCTACCCCTATTCGGAATATCTACCCCTATTCGGAATATAGTTCCTATTCGGAATATCTACCCCTATTCGGAATACCAGGCTATTCGGAATATAGTTCCTTACTCGGAATGTTGCTGGGGGAGCAGAATCCTGGGAAAGATCAGAAACAAACACCCCGAAGAACAAGGGTACACAAATCTATACGGATCTAATAAAACTAAGCTAAATCAACCACAAGATTAAATCAAACTAATAAATAAACATCTAGTAATCATAAACAATCAATCCAAAACAATCAAACTCACAAAACTAAAAAAGATAATCAAAACCCACTTTGATCAAAATAAGAACATAAGAACATGAACATAAACAATAAAAGTCAAAGATTAAGAAAGGTAGAATGAGAGATGAACAATAAAGATAAAGATTAACAAGAATTAAAAGAAAAACTTACTTGAAATTAAATGGTAATTAAGGTGCAAGACAAGTATTTAAATTTGACAAGTATTTAAATGACAAGGTAATTAAAAGTGGAAGAACTAATTGTCACTATTAGCCAACAAAATGAAAATGGTTAAGAACTAATCTATATATAGGGGAGGATTAAGAAATGCTTAGGAAGCTTCCTCCCCTCTTTCCTTTCTCCTTAATTGCATGCTTAGTCCTTCCTTCTTAATCTCTTTGTTAATTGCACCATTAGTCCTTAAGCCTTTAAATCTTCTTTAATCTTGGACTGTAATGACTTTTGGCTCGGGATTTCTTTGAACTCGTCTTTTAAATCTTCAATAAATTAGACTTGAGTTCTTCGGCTTTAAGTAAACTTCCGTCTTTCGACTTTTTCTTCGATAAATCTTCAGAATTGGTCTTGGACTTCCGTTCTTTTTGCACTCTTGACTTCTCGACTTCATCTTTCGTCTTTTTCTTTAATAAAAGCCCGTGAATGCCGTGTTTTCTCCACTTTTCACAATTTCGTCCTAAATCACAACAAAAACACAAACCACGCATAATTCCGACATAAAAGACATAAAATACACGTTTTGGCTCGGTTATTATTGTAATTAAGTGGTAAAAAGGATGGGTGTTTACACACCTATCACTAATATTCATCAATCACTTCACAAAAGAGCAAATTAAAGACATATCATAGATTATGAAAGGTAAACATGGATTGCATTGATAAATCAACCAAAATCTGTGACAAGTAATGCCACTACAACCATACACCATCAAACTTAAGTCATCAAGTTTTCATCACAATACCATCATACAGGAGTCTAAAATAGTTCGATTACAACGATCAAAGATAAAATAAAATACAAGCAACTAGTCACGTGGAGATCCACACGACCTCTTGGATGGTGGTTCTTCTTCATCCTCCTCGGGCTCTTCATCACTGTCTTCTTCGTCCTCGTCCATCTTCCTCTTTCCCTTATCATTCGGCCCACACTTAGTTACCTTCTTCGTCCCAGAAGTAGATCCACACTCTACTGCTACCTGATTCCCTAAAGTGATACACACACCCCTGGCGGGTGGCTGGACCATAAAATCATTAGCCCCCATCTCCGAGTCATCTACAAATCTCCAATCTTGTGGCAGGGACGCTCTAACACGATCCTCCCAACTTTGCATCCTAGTCAACCTCGCCTGATCCTCCCTAACTTGCTCAAGACTAGCACTCAGGTTTGCTATCATCGATCTCAAACTATTAATATCACTCTTATTCGCTACTCCATCAAATTCAACCCTTGCAGTTCTTGCCAACAACCTCTGATGTGCCCTCTCATTCTCGTCGAACCTTTTGATTACTCTAGTTTCTACCACGTACCGCTCGTACATCAATCTATCCATTCTTCTCAAACGATTCTCAGGATCCCAATAGTTTCTTGGCCTCGGAAAATAGACCTTCGCCACATTTTCATGAATAGAACGCGATCTAGATGCATTACTGGATTTCGCACCAAAGTCATTACTCACTCGAGTAAACCCCGACACCGTCCTCAGGTAATCCTTACAATTGTCCATTGGGGGACGAACGGGTTGCTGATCATATCGGCCTGTCGGAGGCACTTCATATCCCTTCGGTGAATTTGGAGATTGAACTAATTCGGGCTCGGTCTGACCGACGGCATTTGCTGGAATTCCATCATCCACCGGATCCTCTTCCTCTGAATCCTCTCCACCATCATCACTAACACTGAAGTTGTCCACATCACTTTCATCACTGTCATTTGCCGGCTCTATCGCTTCTTCTTGAGCTATCCATCCATTGTCACCATTTGGCGGGTTCGGAGGAAACGGTCCCCCTTCGTGTCCTACGACGTATTCGTCTCCATTTCCGTTAGGCGGTACCTCGGCCATTCCTGCAATAACAGAGAATTTTAGAGGGTACGTAAGATTACTATTAAATATTTATAAATACATGCATGCAAATGCAATGCAAAGGTGGTACACATGCCCAAAATGCGATAATATGATGCTCATGCATATGTAATACAAGAATTACTGTATCGAGTACTCCACGTACAATTTCAACGTTTACATATAGTAGTTCAATATCTACGTAATAAATACCCACATATATTACTTCAACTCAAAAGTATACATCTATACCATCAATACTAAAATAAACCTTACCGGAGCCATGCAGGATAGTTGTGTGCTTGGACAATTTCTTACGACACCAAAAGTTATAGTTTAGGATTTTTCAAAACGACCTAGTTCTCTATAACTCATGACTCTGATTACCAATCTCTAACACCCCCACAAATGCTATGCGCAGCGGAACTACAACATTTGGGTGCTAGGCAGTTATCATCACACATAAGATATATCAAACGACTCAAAGAGACGTAAAAGTTTTAACATAAATTAAGCATTGTTAAAAACATACATGTCTACGTTTTTCCAAAACCCAAGATGATACAACACAGAGTTAGCGTTTTGGTCCCCACGAATCTCAACCCCAAAAGATACATTTTCGTTAACATGACAGAAAAATTAAAAGTGTTCAAGTTAAATATGGGTGGAAAACAAGTAGACGCCAAGCCATACACAACTCCCATCCATTGCATGCTCCATGCTATACTTCATCGATTACCTGAAACACATGCTCAATTGGGTCAGCAAATAATGTTTAGTGGAATTCATAGGTTTTATAATCTCATTTTGAACATATGTGTTATAAAAATCATTCACGATCATTCATAGAATTGTCGATCAAACAATCTATTTTCAAGGTTATGACAATTGTGTTTAAGCTCATGACACTAATCCGTTAACTCAATCACCCGCGTAATAATTACCGGCGTGATTAAGATGAAACCATTGCCCCTTCTAAAGGCATCAGTTGCAATTATACCTTATCTCTTATCACAAGTTATCCGTCCGCATGGGGTACTCAACGTACTAGCCCTCGTCTCGGATAGGGTCGTCAACCCCATAGTACTATCAATTGTATAAGTGGATATTTTCAATCCACACAAGGATTAAACAATAGTTAATAGTTCATGAATATAGGGTCTTTTGCAACTAGGTACTCAACACAATTTAAGGCAACATTCGGGTCCAACAATCATTCATGACATACGTTCATTTTAGAAAACTAGCATGCATCTCCCTCGCGGGTAAAAACAATTTAAAATAGTAGTAAGTGAGGCTACAAATTCACACCTTATGTATATAGAGTAGTCGACGATTTCGAATGACGATCACTGACGATGATGAGGATGCCCGGGGAATTCAACACCTAACAAACAAACGCGTAATGAGTAAATCTCATTTATAAACTTCAAGTACTGTATAATATGTACATAATAGTCAATTGTGATAATTACAAACTCACGCCAAAAACAAACGGATAATTGTTACTAGTTTTATACTATTCATCTATGTTATTAACGTTATTACCCCTTTTTACGTTTTTCACCGATACTTACCAAAAGTATGGGCTGTTTTCCTAGACTTAAACCCTTTTATAAAATTTGGGAAAATTCTCAAAAATACCTTAAGACCTGTAGAAAACCCATTTTTAATCCCATTAAAAGTTTTCACTTTTATGACCCGTTACTCAACACATTACTAAACATACGTTTTTCGGACTGATTTTGCACATTGACCATGTTAGACTTGTTTGACCCATTTAAAATATACCATTGACCCGTTCAACACCTAAGCCTAATAATAGACTCACAAATGCAGGTTTGAGACCAAAAATCAACCTTTAATCAATTACCAAACTATATCTATGGTCCCCGGGATTTGACCCAAAACCAAACATAATTTCGGATTATGTAGGTTCTCATCTCCCGGTACACGTAATTTCAAAACATCATAACTTTTGACTCGTTAGGAGTCGTAAGCTCTTTATTATACCAAATTGAAGCTAAGACGACGCTCTACAACTATATCCTAGTCTCATGACCTGTTTACAAAGTCAAACTTATGAAAACAAGCCTAAACAATCTGCCTAAAATTACCCTTCTCAAAATCAACCCAACACTCGTTTCCAAACCATTTTATCGACACCTAGCCTCAACTTAATCACTCCTAACCATTACTAATCATCCTAATCAGTCCTTAACACCAAAAATACCAAATCTATCCTAAAACCCATTCACTAAATCAAACATGCAATGAACTTTATCCACTCAAAAACATCAAAAACCATGAATTAAACATAAACCCACAAGCAAAACATCAATCACCAAGATCCACCAAACACCCCCATATTGCCGTGGGGTGTGGGTGATCAAAACACCCCAACCAAATTGATTTTGGTTGGTTTGTTGAGTGATTATTCATAGTTGTAAAATACACCCTTTTAGGAAAAAGAGCGTAAAATAGGGCAAGTATGCACGACGATTTAGGAAAACCGTGTGTGAATGACCCTAAAAGTGAGTTCGTTCTCAAGGAGGCTAGTGTGTTGTGTAATGAATTGATTTTGATTGTGATTTTATTGTTATGAGAAGTGAAAATAGAAATGGGCTGAGAATAGAATGACGGTTACGAAGTCGGATCGAGCTAAGACGAAAAGATCGTTCACGTAAAACCGTAAAAACTACAAATTAAAAATTTTAAACCTAAAAATTAATTAAAAGCTAAAAGTAGTCTAAAATAATATAAATAAGAATAAAAATCCAATAAAAATATTTTAAAACCTTTTATTAATTAAATATTCAATTTTAAATGCTAATTAAAGCCCTAAAATTAAATATAATTAATCAAATTGACCAAAATATTATTTTATTGAACAAATAACTTACTTATATTATCTAAAGGCTAAAAAGTATTTTTCCTAATTTTTAAAAACTATTTTTCTATTTTTTAATCACTAAAAACTATTTTAAAACTAAAATAATTATCAAAAAATAATAAAATAATGCTAAAAATAATTTACCAATTTTAAAAATCCTATTTTACTCTAATGAACAGAAGAAAAATGAAAAAGTTTGAAAAATATAAAATTTTTCACTAAGAGACAAAAACAGTTTAATTTAAAACCCTAATTAAACTAAATTAATTATAAAAAATAATTAAAAAGTGAACAGTAAAAACTTTTTTTAACTAAAAATCTTAAAATGTTTTTCTTAATAAAAGAAAAATGTTGGAACTGAAAATATTGATTTTTGGCACTAAATGCCAAAAACAGAAATATTAAAGTTAATTAAAAATGCTATTTAATCTAAAAAGTATAAAATGAACAGTAAATAAAAATCTAATTAATCAGAAAAATTAAAAATTAAATTAGAAAAATAATGGAATTGGTTTGAAGGTCTAATTCTATTTTTAAGGCACAAAAGACAAAATTTTAAACTTTCTGAAAGTGACACTTTGGGACTTTTGTCCTTTAGCTTTAGCAGTACTAACCAATACACTAGCAGAGGTAACTTTTTTCCCACTGCTAGTGTAAAAATTTGGTCTGTGGATGTTTAAGCTTAGGAAAGCTCTTTGGATTGAGTTTCTTTGGACAGCAAGGCACCCCCACACCAATTGGGTTGTGGGGAGTCTGAGTAAACACAAAAAACAAACAATCACTTAGCAAAATCAAGCTCAAATAGCATTCAAAGTTTCTGATGAAGCTTGTACAGGTCTGGGGGTATTATGCTGATTCAAATGGCACACAAATGGATTTCAAGCCCTAATAACTTGAACAAGAGCTCACCAAATAGCATATAACTGATTCATAATCCTTAAATCTCCTAATAACAAGCAGCATGACCAATTTTGAAGGTCAAAATAACACAAAATCATGAACAAGAAGCAGTTACTGATTTATGCTATGTTTTCACCCTTTTTTAGCATGCAACTTGTTTAAAATTCCACAAAACTGAAAACCAATTACACTTACAACCTAATAGCAACCTAGTGAGTGTTTTAAACCAGTTTTAAACCAAGATTGATGTCAATAATCCAAGTTAAACCCATATCCCAAACACCCCTTTTGTTTCTGAAATTGAAATTTTCCAAACCAAAAGCTTTTCAACCTCAACCAAACTGATTGATACTTACTCTAACATGCATAACAAACATAAATTAGCAATATCAAACATTCAAACAACACTTAACAACATGCATTCAAATCACACCAATTCACAATTTTCTGAAACTGAGAAATGAGAACAAGGATTTACCTAGAGGGACCTACATCCAGGTCCCTCAGTGACTGCTATGTCACCTCCTAACAGGTCCGGACCTGTGCAGAACCTTGGACAAAAATTAAGTCTTCCAAAATTCCTGCTAAGATCAAATGAACAAACCAAAATATGCAATTTTCTGATTTTTTGAAACTTTCTTAAACCTTTTCACAAACTTGAGAAAACTTCCTTAAACTTTTACCTTTGAAACCACTTACACAATCCAACTAACAAACTTGGACAACCAAATTCAGAACAAGATTATACAAAAAGGTCACTTTTTCAGAAAGTTGAAAACAAGACTGACTTTTTGAAAAATCCTTGAACTAATGACAAATATGGAACACAGATTCTAGTTTAATACCACACCAACTATAAAACAAAAGGAATTACACTTTTTCATAAAAAATACCAACTTTATTTAAATAAAAAGGGATTATAAAGTTTTTAAACTAGAAACTGGAACAAAAGATATAAGTGACAGGCCACTTATATTTATACTAGCTAGATGATGATTCTAGAAAACAAATAAAATATTACAATGTGTAAACCCTAATGTGCTATTTTCCAGAAATGCCCTCTTGGTCTCTTGATGAAGAATCTGGTCAAAAGGCACCATGTGATGTTGCAGCTTGGATTTTTGATCCTGGCCGTTTGAAGTAGTCCTTGGAGAGCAAGAATTTGGTGAGAGCTGTAACACTCTCATTTTTCGTATCGGTACAGCGGAAGGGTCTTTCAGAGTGTTACGGGATAGCACAATAACTCCAATCATAGACAACACATAAAAATGGTTGTACAAGGTTTAACAAACATTCATTCGATAAAAAGTTTCAAAAGTGTACAACAGGTCCCAAATTATACAGGTCATTAAGTTTACAAAACACAGATCGAATGAACATTTTTAATATTAAGTGTGGGCCATCAGAGTCGATCTCCATCCGGATTACCTTCAAGCACTTAAGATAGAAAACATGCAAAAAAAATCATATCAGCGAATGCCGAGTGAATTCATAGAGTTTAATGAAAACCGTTATATAAAACAATCATTTATATTCATTTAAAATCAGAACACAAGTATAATATCGGAAGTAAGTCCACATATTGCTAGTCAGGCAATATATAAATCAAGCATACATCTGAAACCGTCCATGAGACCGCAGTCTCTATATTACCATGATAGGTAATATATTCATCGTTAATAGCGTCGTATCATATCGTTTATTTAGATTATATAGATTGAATAGATTATAGGATTATTATTAGCCGCATGACATTGTTACCTTACTGTGAAAACAGCGGGCCGCGAACCCGACAAACAATTTGCCCATCTAAGTTAGCGTGTCGTCACAAAAATCACGCTATGGAATCTTCTCATACATAAATTCGCTTACCAATCAATGTGGTACGACGGGGATCAACCGTCAAGGCGCGAACTGGGGTGATCGTCCCCAAATAGTACTATCAAATGCATAAGCGTCTACCAAATCCCGGTAGTTCACAATTCATGCTAATGGGACTTTAAGTGACATAACCTAACTACTAATAATCCTTTTAGTCTCGAATATAGGGTCATAGCATCATTCGGGTCCATATCATTAAGCATACAATCGGGACTACTTGTGTTCTATTTTTATAAAAATCTAGCATGTTATCTCCCTCGCGGGTTTACAAATCATTTTATAAAACATTTAAAAGAGTGCGAGGCTATGAACTCACGTTGTTAATGAAAGGCGGATTATCGGCTACGGGCGTGCTTCGGTCACGGAAACCTATATAAATAATAATCGGTCTTAGACTCGGTCCAATGACTTTTATCAAAATAACAATATACATATGATGATTTTGTACATATGATGATGATCAAGTGGGTTTATACATCCTTGTTTACTCATTTTAGTGTTTACGTCTTGGTAACGTCTTACTAGTTCACTAGTTTTACCGATTTTACCTATTTAAGTCCATTAAGACTTTTATAAGTTCTTTAACTTGTTTTTATCTATTTTATACCTATATGATAAGTATATATACTTTTCATGTTGGGTCCAAATGGGTTAAGCCCAATAAGCTCTTTTTACAAGTATTTATCTTATTAAGTCTAATTATTAGTTCAATAGGTTTAGTTAGCTCGTAAATGTCCGTAATTCTTATAGTTCGGGTTTTATCGGTTTTTACTTGTCTTAGTTATCTATACATCAGTATATAACTTTTATAAACTTTACATTAGAAGGGTTTGGTCGTCTAAGTTTTATTTGGCGAAAAACGTTAATTTTACGGCGATAGCCGAAAAAGTCGTAAAAATCAAGTTTATAGTTTTTATTACTTATAAATATTATTTTACCACCATTTATATAATTTACCCATTTAATTAACCTTTTATACATTTATATAAATAAGTTTTATAAGTTAGTGGGTTTATATTTTTACATTTTATAAATTATAATGTGAGTGCTTATATAATAATAATAAACATTATTTCCAAAATCTGATTTTTAACTTCATATTCACCATTTTTATCATATCTAGAGTTCTACAATGACTTAGAAGATCATTTTTGGATGCCAAATTCTTCATAATATGTGCTACATATAACTTAGTTATAGCTACTGCCCATTTTGAGTCTAAGTTGCCTTAACAGTCCCTACAAAACTGCTTATTCAGATTACACCACCTAACTTGTTTTGATCGTATCTCACTCATTATTTTGATTCCATTGCATGGCCAACTCTCACATGTGTATAACATCATCTACTTACTGTAAATGAATCAAACCATTAAATTTTATCAGTTCATATTTTAGTTATCTACTGTTTTTATACAGCCAACTAATTAGTCAAGATTTTAGCTTCATTTCTTATAGTTATCATCATTTTTAAGCATATTTATCAACACTTGATCCCCACACAACATTTTTATCATCATATATACATCATATACATATACAAAATGAAAGAAAATACATTTGTTCTTTACAAAATAATAAGAGAAAAATGTAGAGGATGATCTTCTTTACCAATCCAAGTAGATTTCTTGTTTTAGGAAGGCAAGAACTTGATGAACACAACAAGTATCTCCAAGACCATCAAATATCAAGAACATAGGTTGGAAAATCAGCCCTAGGACACAAGCAAATCACCTCCAAAGATGTTAATATGGCCACCAAATGATCAAGGCTTCAAGAGAACACCTTAATAAGACTAGTAAACATGTGGTTTATGGCTAGAAAAGATCAATGATGGTGTTTGTTGGCTTATTTGGGACGGCACAAAGGGACCTCTTGGATGGTGGTTCTTCTTCATCCTCCTCGGGCTCTTCATCACTGTCTTCTTCGTCCTCGTCCATCTTCCTCTTTCCCTTATCATTCGGCCCACACTCAGTTACCTTCTTCGTCCCAGAAGTAGATCCACACTCTACTGCTACCTGATTCCCTAAAGTGATACACACACCCCTGGCGGGTGGCTGGACCATAAAATCATTAGCCCCCATCTCCGAGTCATCTACAAATCTCCAATCTTGTGGCAGGGACGCTCTAACACGATCCTCCCAACTTTGCATCCTAGTCAACCTCGCCTGATCCTCCCTAACTTGCTCAAGACTAGCACTCAGGTTTGCTATCATCGATCTCAAACTATTAATATCACTCTTATTCGCTACTCCATCAAATTCAACCCTTGCAGTTCTTGCCAACAACCTCTGATGTGCCCTCTCATTCTCGTCGAACCTTTTGATTACTCTAGTTTCTACCACGTACCGCTCGTACATCAATCTATCCATTCTTCTCAAACGATTCTCAGGATCCCAATAGTTTCTTGGCCTCGGAAAATAGACCTTCGCCACATTTTCATGAATAGAACGCGATCTAGATGCATTACTGGATTTCGTACCAAAGTCATTACTCACTCGAGTAAACCCCGACACCGTCCTCAGGTAATCCTTACAATTGTCCATTGGGGGACGAACGGGTTGCTGATCATATCGGCCTGTCGGAGGCACTTCATATCCCTTCGGTGAATTTGGAGATTGAACTAATTCGGGCTCGGTCTGACCGACTGCATTTGCTGGAATTCCATCATCCACCGGATCCTCTTCCTCTGAATCCTCTCCACCATCATCACTAACACTGAAGTTGTCCACATCACTTTCATCACTGTCATTTGTCGGCTCTATCGCTTCTTCTTGAGCTATCCATCCATTGTCACCATTTGGCGGGTTCGGAGGAAACGGTCCCCCTTCGTGTCCTACGACGTATTCGTCTCCATTTCCGTTAGGCGGTACCTCGGCCATTCCTGCAATAACAGAGAATTTTAGAGGGTACGTAAGATTACTATTAAATATTTATAAATACATGCATGCAAATGCAATGCAAAGGTGGTACACATGCCCAAAATGCGATAATATGATGCTCATGCATATGTAATACAAGAATTACTGTATCGAGTACTCCACGTACAATTTCAACGTTTACATATAGTAGTTCAATATCTACGTAATAAATACCCACATATATTACTTCAACTCAAAAGTATACATCTATACCATCAATACTAAAATAAACCTTACCGGAGCCATGCAGGATAGTTGTGTGCTTGGACAATTTCTTACGACACCAAAAGTTATAGTTTAGGATTTTTCAAAACGACCTAGTTCTCTATAACTCATGACTCTGATTACCAATCTCTAACACCCCCACAAATGCTATGCGCAGCGGAACTACAACATTTGGGTGCTAGGCAGTTATCATCACACATAAGATATATCAAACGACTCAAAGAGACGTAAAAGTTTTAACATAAATTAAGCATTGTTAAAAACATACATGTCTACGTTTTTCCAAAACCCAAGATGATACAACACAGAGTTAGCGTTTTGGTCCCCACGAATCTCAACCCCAAAAGATACATTTTCGTTAACATGACAGAAAAATTAAAAGTGTTCAAGTTAAATATGGGTGGAAAACAAGTAGACGCCAAGCCATACACAACTCCCATCCATTGCATGCTCCATGCTATACTTCATCGATTACCTGAAACACATGCTCAATTGGGTCAGCAAATAATGTTTAGTGGAATTCATAGGTTTTATAATCTCATTTTGAACATATGTGTTATAAAAATCATTCACGATCATTCATAGAATTGTCGATCAAACAATCTATTTTCAAGGTTATGACAATTGTGTTTAAGCTCATGACACTAATCCGTTAACTCAATCACCCGCGTAATAATTACCGGCGTGATTAAGATGAAACCATTGCCCCTTCTAAAGGCATCAGTTGCAATTATACCTTATCTCTTATCACAAGTTATCCGTCCGCATGGGGTACTCAACGTACTAGCCCTCGTCTCGGATAGGGTCGTCAACCCCATAGTACTATCAATTGTATAAGTGGATATTTTCAATCCACACAAGGATTAAACAATAGTTAATAGTTCATGAATATAGGGTCTTTTGCAACTAGGTACTCAACACAATTTAAGGCAACATTCGGGTCCAACAATCATTCATGACATACGTTCATTTTAGAAAACTAGCATGCATCTCCCTCGCGGGTAAAAACAATTTAAAATAGTAGTAAGTGAGGCTACAAATTCACACCTTATGTATATAGAGTAGTCGACGATTTCGAATGACAATCACTGACGATGATGAGGATGCCCGGGGAATTCAACACCTAACAAACAAACGCGTAATGAGTAAATCTCATTTATAAACTTCAAGTACTGTATAATATGTACATAATAGTCAATTGTGATAATTACAAACTCACGCCAAAAACAAACGGATAATTGTTACTAGTTTTATACTATTCATCTATGTTATTAACGTTATTACCCCTTTTTACGTTTTTCACCGATACTTACCAAAAGTATGGGCTGTTTTCCTAGACTTAAACCCTTTTATAAAATTTGGGAAAATTCTCAAAAATACCTTAAGACCTGTAGAAAACCCATTTTTAATCCCATTAAAAGTTTTCACTTTTATGACCCGTTACTCAACACATTACTAAACATACGTTTTTCGGACTGATTTTGCACATTGACCATGTTAGACTTGTTTGACCCATTTAAAATATACCATTGACCCGTTCAACACCTAAGCCTAATAATAGACACACAAATGCAGGTTTGAGACCAAAAATCAACCTTTAATCAATTACCAAACTATATCTATGGTCCCCGGGATTTGACCCAAAACCAAACATAATTTCGGATTATGTAGGTTCTCATCTCCCGGTACACGTAATTTCAAAACATCATAACTTTTGACTCGTTAGGAGTCGTAAGCTCTTTATTATACCAAATTGAAGCTAAGACGACGCTCTACAACTATATCCTAGTCTCATGACCTGTTTACAAAGTCAAACTTATGAAAACAAGCCTAAACAATCTGCCTAAAATTACCCTTCTCAAAATCAACCCAACACTCGTTTCCAAACCATTTTATCGACACCTAGCCTCAACTTAATCACTCCTAACCATTACTAATCATCCTAATCAGTCCTTAACACCAAAAATACCAAATCTATCCTAAAACCCATTCACTAAATCAAACATGCAATGAACTTTATCCACTCAAAAACATCAAAAACCATGAATTAAACATAAACCCACAAGCAAAACATCAATCACCAAGATCCACCAAACACCCCCATATTGCCGTGGGGTGTGGGTGATCAAAACACCCCAACCAAATTGATTTTGGTTGGTTTGTTGAGTGATTATTCATAGTTGTAAAATACACCCTTTTAGGAAAAAGAGCGTAAAATAGGGCAAGTATGCACGACGATTTAGGAAAACCGTGTGTGAATGACCCTAAAAGTGAGTTCGTTCTCAAGGAGGCTAGTGTGTTGTGTAATGAATTGATTTTGATTGTGATTTTATTGTTATGAGAAGTGAAAATAGAAATGGGGTGAGAAGAGAATGACGGTTACGAAGTCGGATCGAGCTAAGACGAAAAGATCGTTCACGTAAAACCGTAAAAACTACAAATTAAAAATTTTAAACCTAAAAATTAATTAAAAGCTAAAAGTAGTCTAAAATAATATAAATAAGAATAAAAATCCAATAAAAATATTTTAAAACCTTTTATTAATTAAATATTCAATTTTAAATGCTAATTAAAGCCCTAAAATTAAATATAATTAATCAAATTGACCAAAATATTATTTTATTGAACAAATAACTTACTTATATTATCTAAAGGCTAAAAAGTATTTTTCCTAATTTTTAAAAACTATTTTTCTATTTTTTAATCACTAAAAACTATTTTAAAACTAAAATAATTATCAAAAAATAATAAAATAATGCTAAAAATAATTTACCAATTTTAAAAATCCTATTTTACTCTAATGAACAGAAGAAAAATGAAAAAGTTTGAAAAATATAAAATTTTTCACTAAAAGACAAAAACAGTTTAATTTAAAACCCTAATTAAACTAAATTAATTATAAAAAATAATTAAAAAGTGAACAGTAAAAACTTTTTTTAACTAAAAATCTTAAAATGTTTTTCTTAATAAAAGAAAAATGTTGGAACTGAAAATATTGATTTTTGGCACTAAATGCCAAAAACAGAAATATTAAAGTTAATTAAAAATGCTATTTAATCTAAAAAGTATAAAATGAACAGTAAATAAAAATCTAATTAATCAGAAAAATTAAAAATTAAATTAGAAAAATAATGGAATTGGTTTGAAGGTCTAATTCTATTTTTAAGGCACAAAAGACAAAATTTTAAACTTTCTGAAAGTGACACTTTGGGACTTTTGTCCTTTAGCTTTAGCAGTACTAACCAATACACTAGCAGAGGTAACTTTTTTCCCACTGCTAGTGTAAAAATTTGGTCTGTGGATGTTTAAGCTTAGGAAAGCTCTTTGGATTGAGTTTCTTTGGACAGCAAGGCACCCCCACACCAATTGGGTTGTGGGGAGTCTGAGTAAACACAAAAAACACACAATCACTTAGCAAAATCAAGCTCAAATAGCATTCAAAGTTTCTGATGAAGCTTGTACAGGTCTGGGGGTATTATGCTGATTCAAATGGCACACAAATGGATTTCAAGCCCTAATAACTTGAACAAGAGCTCACCAAATAGCATATAACTGATTCATAATCCTTAAATCTCCTAATAACAAGCAGCATGACCAATTTTGAAGGTCAAAATAACACAAAATCATGAACAAGAAGCAGTTACTGATTTCTGCTATGTTTTCACCCTTTTTTAGCATGCAACTTGTTTAAAATTCCACAAAACTGAAAACCAATTACACTTACAACCTAATAGCAACCTAGTGAGTGTTTTAAACCAGTTTTAAACCAAGATTGATGTCAATAATCCAAGTTAAACCCATATCCCAAACACCCCTTTTGTTTCTGAAATTGAAATTTTCCAAACCAAAAGCTTTTCAACCTCAACCAAACTGATTGATACTTACTCTAACATGCATAACAAACATAAATTAGCAATATCAAACATTCAAACAACACTTAACAACATGCATTCAAATCACACCAATTCACAATTTTCTGAAACTGAGAAATGAGAACAAGGATTTACCTAGAGGGACCTACATCCAGGTCCCTCAGTGACTGCCATGTCACCTCCTAACAGGTCCGGACCTGTGCAGAACCTTGGACAAAAATCAAGTCTTCCAAAATTCCTGCTAAGATCAAATGAACAAACCAAAATATGTAATTTTCTGATTTTTTGAAACTTTCTTAAACCTTTTCACAAACTTGAGAAAACTTCCTTAAACTTTTACCTTTGAAACCACTTACACAATCCAACTAACAAACTTGGACAACCAAATTCAGAACAAGATTATACAAAAAGGTCACTTTTTCAGAAAGTTGAAAACAAGACTGACTTTTTGAAAAATCCTTGAACTAATGACAAATATGGAACACAGATTCTAGTTTAATACCACACCAACTATAAAACAAAAGGAATTACACTTTTTCATAAAAAATACCAACTTTATTTAAATAAAAAGGGATTATAAAGTTTTTAAACTAGAAACTGGAACAAAAGATATAAGTGACAGGCCACTTATATTTATACTAGCTAGATGATGATTCTAGAAAACAAATAAAATATTACAATGTGTAAACCCTAATGTGCTATTTTCCAGAAATGCCCTCTTGGTCTCTTGATGAAGAATCTGGTCAAAAGGCACCATGTGATGTTCCAGCTTGGATTTTTGATCCTGGCCGTTTGAAGTAGTCCTTGGAGAGCAAGAATTTGGTGAGAGCTGTAACACTCTCATTTTTCGTATCGGTACAGCGGATGGGTCTTTCAGAGTGTTACGGGATAGCACAATAACTCCAATCATAGACAACACATAAAAATGGTTGTACAAGGTTTAACAAACATTCATTCGATAAAAAGTTTCAAAAGTGTACAACAGGTCCCAAATTATACAGGTCATTAAGTTTACAAAACACAGATCGAATGAACATTTTTAATATTAAGTGTGGGCCATCAGAGTCGATCTCCATCCGGATTACCTTCAAGCACTTAAGATAGAAAACATGCAAAAAAAATCATATCAGCGAATGCCGAGTGAATTCATAGAGTTTAATGAAAACCGTTATATAAAACAATCATTTATATTCATTTAAAATCAGAACACAAGTATAATATCGGAAGTAAGTCCACATATTGCTAGTCAGGCAATATATAAATCAAGCATACATCTGAAACCGTCCATGAGACCGCAGTCTCTATATTACCATGATAGGTAATATATTCATCGTTAATAGCGTCGTATCATATCGTTTATTTAGATTATATAGATTGAATAGATTATAGGATTATTATTAGCCGCATGAAATTGTTACCTTACTGTGAAAACAGCGGGCCGCGAACCCGACAAACAATTTGCCCATCTAAGTTAGCGTGTCGTCACAAAAATCACGCTATGGAATCTTCTCATACATAAATTCGCTTACCAATCAATGTGGTACGACGGGGATCAACCGTCAAGGCGCGAACTGGGGTGATCGTCCCCAAATAGTACTATCAAATGCATAAGCGTCTACCAAATCCCGGTAGTTCACAATTCATGCTAATGGGACTTTAAGTGACATAACCTAACTACTAATAATCCTTTTAGTCTCGAATATAGGGTCATAGCATCATTCGGGTCCATATCATTAAGCATACAATCGGGACTAATTGTGTTCTATTTTTATAAAAATCTAGCATGTTATCTCCCTCGCGGGTTTACAAATCATTTTATAAAACATTTAAAAGAGTGCGAGGCTATGAACTCACGTTGTTAATGAAAGGCGGATTATCGGCTACGGGCGTGCTTCGGTCACGGAAACCTATATAAATAATAATCGGTCTTAGACTCGGTCCAATGACTTTTATCAAAATAACAATATACATATGATTATTTTGTACATATGATGATGATCAAGTGGGTTTATACATCCTTGTTTACTCATTTTAGTGTTTACGTCTTGGTAACGTCTTACTAGTTCACTAGTTTTACCGATTTTACCTATTTAAGTCCATTAAGCCTTTTATAAGTTCTTTAACTTGTTTTTATCTATTTTATACCTATATGATCAGTATATATACTTTTCATGTTGGGTCCAAATGGGTTAAGCCCAATAAGCTCTTTTTACAAGTATTTATCTTATTAAGTCTAATTATTAGTTCAATAGGTTTAGTTAGCTCGTAAATGTCCGTAATTCTTATAGTTCGGGTTTTATCGGTTTTTACTTGTCTTAGTTATCTATACATCAGTATATAACTTTTATAAACTTTACATTAGAAGGGTTTGGTCGTCTAAGTTTTATTTGGCGAAAAACGTTAATTTTACGGCGATAGCCGAAAAAGTCGTAAAAATCAAGTTTATAGTTTTTATTACTTATAAATATTATTTTACCACCATTTATATAATTTACCCATTTAATTAACCTTTTATACATTTATATAAATAAGTTTTATAAGTTAGTGGGTTTATATTTTTACATTTTATAAATTATAATGTGAGTGCTTATATAATAATAATAAACATTATTTCCAAAATCTGATTTTTAACTTCATATTCACCATTTTTATCATATCTAGAGTTCTACAATGACTTAGAAGATCATTTTTGGATGCCAAATTCTTCATAATATGTGCTACATATAACTTAGTTATAGCTACTGCCCATTTTGAGTCTAAGTTGCCTTAACAGTCCCTACAAAACTGCTTATTCAGATTACACCACCTAACTTGTTTTGATCGTATCTCACTCATTATTTTGATTCCATTGCATGGACAACTCTCACATGTGTATAACATCATCTACTTACTGTAAATGGATCAAACCATTCAATTTTATCAGTTCATATTTTAGTTATCTACTGTTTTTATACAGCCAACTAATTAGTCAAGATTTTAGCTTCATTTCTTATAGTTATCATCATTTTTAAGCATATTTATCAACACTTGATCCCCACACAACATTTTTATCATCATATATACATCATATACATATACAAAATGAAAGAAAATACATTTGTTCTTTACAAAATAATAAGAGAAAAATGTAGAGGATGATCTTCTTTACCAATCCAAGTAGATTTCTTGTTTTAGGAAGGCAAGAACTTGATGAACACAACAAGTATCTCCAAGACCATCAAATATCAAGAACATAGGTTGGAAAATCAGCCCTAGGACATAAGCAAATCACCTCCAAAGATGTTAATATGGCCACCAAATGATCAAGGCTTCAAGAGAACACCTTAATAAGACTAGTAAACATGTGGTTTATGGCTAGAAAAGATCAATGATGGTGTTTGTTGGCTTATTTGGGACGGCACAAAGGGAGGAGTTGAGAGAGTTTTGGTGTTGAGTTGCATGGAAGAAATGGTAGAAATGAAACAAGTAACTAGTTTTGACTAGTTAGTGGTAAAGTTTGCTTAATGTGTAAGCATTTGCTTACACTTGTTGTAAGTTAGCTAACTTGATGCCACATTAGTGTTGTGGTGTCAAGTGTAGCCGTCCCATATTGCTAGTGGGGTGGGACAAAGTGTTTTGTCCCATCTCACTAGTTTACGGGTATTTCTCGATTCTAGTTTTCTCGATTTGCGTGCCCTCGGGTCGTTTTACGAAAAACATTTTTATAAATTATGAATCACCGTCACAAAACGAATCCAATAAAAATTGTCTCATCAAAAACGGAGTTCAAAAACGTAAATACGTAATCCTAAGGTTTCCGGTTTAGTCGTAAAAGACGCCAAATTATGCACGTAAGCCCAAATTTAAATCCGTAAATTATGAGTTCGTCAACCAACACAAAAATAAGTTTCAAAATATTATACGAGAAAATATTTCACTACCTGAAAATGTTAGATTTGTCACAGCTTTTCCTCCTAAAAGGGATCAACGTCCTCGTGATCCATTTCATTTGGATGTCCGTTTCTTATTGAAATCGAAGAGGTGCGGATATTTCTTCCACATTTCATCCTCTCGTTCCCAAGTATACTCCGGTCCATGATTTGAATTCCATCGGATCTTGACAATAGGTATTGGACTTTGTTTCAGTTGCTTTACCTCACGGTCCATAACTTCTACGGGCTCTTCGATAAAATGCAACTTCCCATCTATTCGAACCTTACCTAACGGAATTTTCTCATCACTCACTGCTAGACATTTCTTCAGATTAGATACATGGAATGTGTTGTGAACACCATGAAGTTCTGGGGGTAACTCTAGTTTGTAAGCCACCGGACCTACTCTAGATAACATCTTAAAGGGTCCAATATAACGGGGATTCAATTTTCCTCGTTTTCCAAATCTGATAACGCCTTTCCATGGCGATACTTTCAACATTACTCGGTCACCCACTTCAAACTCCATTGGCTTCCGCCGCACATCCGCGTAACTTTTCTGTCTACTTCGGGCAGTCAACAACCTATTCTTAATCTGAACTATCATCTCCGTAGTCTCCCGGATCAATTCCGGTCCCGTGAGCTGGGTATCCCCAACTTCACTCCAACATACAGGAGATCTACACTTCCTACCATACAAAGCTTCAAACGGTGCAGCCTTAATACTAGAATGGTAACTATTATTATACGAAAACTCTGCTAACGACAAATGTTTATCCCAATTCTTACCAAAGTCTAACACACAAGCTCTCAACATATCTTCAAGTGTTTGTATCGTCCTTTCACTCTGCCCATCAGTCTGGGGGTGATAAGCAGTGCTCATGTTGAGATTCGTTCCCAAAGATCTTTGGAGAGATTTCCAAAAATTTGATGCGAATCTAGGATCTCGATCTGAAATGATCGATACAGGCACTCCATGCTTGCATACAACATTATCAAGGTATATTCGAGTCAGCTTCTCTCCAGTGAGAACTGCTCCTTAACCGGATTGAAGTGTGCTGATTTGGTCAGTCTATCGACAATAACCCAAATCGAATTTTTTCCAGATGATGTTCTAGGAAGCTTGGTGATAAAGTCCATCGTAATTCGCTCCCACTTCCATTCAGGAATCTTTAGTTGTTGAAGTAGTCCTGATGGTTTTTGATGTTCGGCCTTAACTCTAGCACAAGTCAAGCATTGAAGAACATACATAGCTATGTCAGCTTTCATATTCGGCCACCAGTACAACTTCTTCAAATCATGGTACATCTTATCAGATCCCGGATGAATGGAATACTTAGATTTATGGGATTCTAGCATAATCAAATCTCTTAAGCCTCCAAACTTAGGTATCCACATACGACCTCTTAAGCATTTCACTCCATCAGCTCTAACCTTTAAAGGATCTCCTTCTCCTCGGAACCCTTCATTAACAAAATTCTCCTTCTTACAAGCTTCTATTTGCGCATTTCTAATTTGCTCGGGCAAATTATTGTGCACGGTCAAGACTAGAGAACGCACCCTGATAGGCTCTCTATCTTTCCTACTGATAGGTGTGTAAACACCCATCTTTTCTACCACTTAATTACAATAATAACCGGACCTAAACGTGTATTTTATGTCTTTTATGTCGGAATTATGCGTGGTTTGTGTTTTTGTTGTAATTTAGGATGAAATTATGAAAAGTGGAGAAAACACGGGAATTCACGGGCATTCACGGCTTTTATTGAAGAAAAAGATGAAAGACGGAGTCAAGAAGTCAAGAGTGGAAAAAGAACGGAAGTCCAAGACCAATTCTAAAGAATTATCGAAGAAAAAGTCAAAAGACGGAAGTTTATCAAAAGCCGAGAAACTCAAGTCTATATTATTGAAGAAATTAAAGACGAGTTCAAAAGATATCCCGAGCCACAAGTCCTTAAAGTCCAAACTTGAAAGAAAGATTAGAAGAAAAGGGCTAATGACGCAATTAATGAAGATTAAATGAAGGAAGGACTTAACCTTGCAATTAACAAGAAATGAAGGAGGGGAGGAAGCTTCCTAATCCTCCCCTATAAATAGATTAGGATTGTTATCATTTGTTTTGTTGGCTAATAGTGACAATTAGTCCTTCCACCTTTAATTACCTTGTCAATTTAAATACTTGCACATTTAATTACCTTGTCTTGCACTTAATTACCTTTTAATTCAAGTAAGTTTTCCTTTTTAATTCTTGTCAAGCTTTATCTTTATCTTGTTAATCTCATTCTTCCTTTCTTAATCTTTGTGTTGATTTGTTTATGTTCATGTTCTTAATTTTGGTTGATTTATTTAAGTGGATTTTGATTATTTTGATTTAAATTTGTGAGTTTGATTGTTTTGGATTGATTGTTTATGCTTAATAGTTGTTTATTTGTTTGTTTGATCTAATCTTGTCTTTGATTTCGCTTAGTTTTTATTTGATTCGTGCCTTTTCTAGCCTTCCTTGTTCTTCGGATCTATTACAGTTCTTCCCTGAGATCGCCCAGATTTATTCCGAGTAAGGGTTTTAATTGGATGACTATTCGGAATATTCAATATTCCGAATAGAGGTTGTATTCTGCATAGACTTGATATTCAGCATAGGGAATTTATTCCGAGTTGCAGTTTATTCCGAATAGGCAGAATTGTTCCGAATAGGGTATCTTTCCGGATAGGTGACAGTATTCCGAATTGAGGCTTATATTCCGAATAGACCTTTCATTCCGAATAGGGGATTTTCCGCATAGGGCACTTTATTCCGAATAGCACACTATTCCGCATAGAGAATTTATTCCGAATAGGGACAGATATTCCGGATAGAGACTTTATTCCGCATAAGTGTATTATTCCGAGTAGGGAGATTTATTCCGAATAGGGTGGACTTTCCGAATAGACAAATATTCTGCATAGGGCTAAATATTCCGAATAGGGACAGATATTCCGAATAGCCTTTTATTCCGAATAGGAGTTTATTCCGGATAGGGAAACTTAGTTTTTAGCTTTCTATTTTTCCCGCCTTTTTCCTTTATCGCACTTTAAGTTTATTTGCCTTAGTTTAAGATTTAGTTTTAGTTGCGTTTTAAGTTTGCCTTAGTTAGATTTAAGTTTGCGTTATTCACCTTTATTGCCCTTTAATTTTAGTCACATTTTAAAATACTCGCACTTTACTTTAATTAGACTTAGATTTATTTTAATTGTATTTTTACTTTAATTGTTTTGCACCTTTAATTTTCAAAACTACAACGACACATCGTTGATTCCACCAAAATAAAACGAAGTCACATAGAGAACTAAGATCAATTCGATTAGACATACTTAAAACGAATCTTTTTACCTGGCCAAAAGCCAGTTATCAAATGGCGCCGCTGCCGGCTCTTTTCGTAAAGATCAACAGTTTTTTGTGAGAGACACGTTGCTTTTTGGGATCCGTTCACTTGTGAACGTTATTTTTCTTGCATAAAAATTTCAAAAATCATATAAAAATTAAAAATTGATAAAAATCCATAAAAATTAAAAATTTCAAAAATCCAAAAAGATTTTATCTTTCTTGTGTATATATATTGTCTTTGTGTTTGGTTTTGTTTTCTTTTGCATTTTCAGGTGTATGCGTACTAGATCTTCTAATTATCAAGAGCCCGAGCCTCAAGAAGATTTAGATATGGCAGGTGTTAACAACAATAATCAACTACCGCACCTCAATAATAATAATAACAACAACAATGCACTTCCACAGCCCGATCTTCGGACCATGGAGGAACTTTGTCAACCAACAATGTTTGGACGAGGAGGACCGATTGCGCCGATGCAAATCAACGCTCCAGAGTTTTCGTTGAAGCACCACATGATTCAGCAAGTACAAACAAACCCATTTAGAGGATTGCATGATGATAATGCCAACAAACACCTCGACAAGTTCATTACAATCACCCAAAGCATGAAGTTGCCTGGGGCCACAATGGATGTTCTCCGCCTACAACTCTTCCCGCATACTTTATCGCATCATGCCGAGAAATGGTTTGATCGTCTCCCGAAGAATTCTATTCACACTTGGGATGACATGACTCAACGCTTTCTTTCGCGCTACTTTCCACCATCCATGGTCACAAGCCTTCGCAATCAGATCAGCGGTTTCATGCAAGATCCCGATGAATCTCTTTTTGATGCATGGGAGAGATATAATGTCTTGATCGATCGTTGTCCAAACCACAACATGCTTCCGGTCCCTTGATCGATACTTTCTACAACGGATTGACTTTTCGAGATCGTGATACGATCAATGCAGCCGCCGGTGGCACATTCATGAAAAGGAGACCCGAGGAGTGTAGAGAGTTAATAGAGAACATGACTACTCACCACAAGAACTGGGATTCCTCTGCTTCTTCTAGAAACAACACGAGAGTCAATGTTTCTTCTACCTCAGCAAACCCTGAGATGACCGAACTCACCCGCATGATGGCTGGAATGAGCAAAAGTATTACGCTTCTCGCTTCAAATCAACAACAACAACAAGTTAAAGCGGTTGCTAATCCTTGTGAAACATGTGGCGGTCCTCACTCATACACCGATTGTCCTTCGACACAAGGAAATCCGGAAAATGTGTATGCAGCTTACGGTAATTATTCACCGAAAAATTACCAAGCTAGACAACAAGGGGATAGAAATCTGCTGAGCTACCGTTCCAACAATTACCTTTCACCCGGTTTTTCTCCTCAAAACCAAAATCCCGCCAACAACTACAATAGAAGCAACCAAATCCCACCTCGTGCTTCTAACCCTTATCAACCACCCACCCAACAACACCCACCCATTAATCCCGATGTTGACACAATCATGAGAACTCAAGGTGAGCAAATCAAGAATCTACAGAGCCAAATAATCAATTTGAAAGGAGATATCTTGAAGCAAGGTAATGACATCCGAACCGAGGTTCGTGATAATCTTCAATCCTCTTTCATCACTCAAACAACTGAATTGAAGAATCTGTTGGCTAGTTTCTTGCCTGAAGCTCAACCTTCTTCTTCTTCGGGTTCTCTACCTTCCAACATCGTCACTAATCCGCGAGCTAATGTGAGTGCTATAACTACGCGTAGTGGAACTACCATTGTCACTCCATCTACCCCACCACCATCATCTACACCTCCTCCACCACCATGTATCCCTACTACTCCTACACCTAGTAATAGTGCACCATTACCGTCTCCGCCTCGTCATAACGATGTATCTCGAAAGAACCCGTCAACATCACAACCGTCACCACCTACACCTCCACCCAATCCTTATCAACCCAGAGTCCCATACCCTTCTCGCATAGGCAAGACCAACGAACTAACCAAGAATGACTGTAATGTAATGAAATATGTGGATATGCTATCTAAAATGACCATCAACATTAGCCTTGTTGAAGCACTTTGCCACATGCCGAAATTCGTCAAAGCATTCAAGGACTTGCTTAGCAAGAAGGAGAAGCTGCTTGAACTCGCCAACACACGATTAAAGGAAAACTGCTCTGCAGTTATTCTTAAAGAACTTCCGGAAAAGCTTGGAGATCCCGGTCGTTTTGTGTTGTCTTGCATATTCAACAAAACTGAAGAATTTACTGCCCTTGCTGATCTCGGGGCTAGTATTAATTTGATGCCACTCAGTGTTTGGAAAACACTATCATTGCCCGATCTCATTCCAACAAAGATGACTCTCGAACTTGCAAACCGCACTCTCGCTTACCCCGTTGGTATAGCCGAAGACGTGTTTATTAAAGTTGGCACATTTACTTTCCGGTCGACTTTGTCGTAGTTGATTATGAAATGGACCCTCGTATTCCTCTGATACTTGGTCGGCCATTCTTGAGAACCGGACGTGCTTTAATAGATGTGGCCGAAGGTGAGTTAATCTTACGAGTCGGGGATGATTCTAAAATTTTTAGAATGGGGAAGCTTACCGGCAAATCTTTTGGAGACCGAGAATCAGTGAATATGATAAATGTGCTCGATGACTTTACCGTCTACGATAATCCTTTATTCGAGTCTTCCACTGATAATCCACTCTTTGAAGATGATGTGGATGATTCTCACTCTACTTTGGACGCTTCTCCCATTTTTGATTCACCACCGGTCTTTGATGCTTATGATGATGATTCTAGCTCCGACTCGGATGATTTTGCTTGTACTTCTGAGTATCCCGAGCTGCCCACTTTCAATGATTTTGATGAGGCTGATACTCTCTCGAGTGATTCTTCCTATGATGAAGATCCTCCGCCATCACTCGATCCTACTTTAGACAATTACTCATTCGAGGAAGATTTCTCTGAATTTCTTAACACATACTTCCCTCATGAGAGTGATGCACCTCCTTTGGACTTTGAAGATTATCGTCTTGATCCTACTTTGGATTTGAAGAGCATTTTGTCCAAGGAGAAGAAACCGGTTGACACCGAAATCCGTTGCACTTATGATTTGACACCTCTTTGTCCCACTTCTGAGGACGAGGTTGTGCTTCTTTGCGGATCTTCTTCACACTCGGCTGAGCCTGAGTGCTATTTTCCCCTAAAGGAAAAGGTGTTCGACCCCGGTATTGAAGTCTTTAAGCCATCTCAGTATCCACCTGATGAAAGAAAAGGAAAAATCTTTGGACCTATTGAAGACAGGCTCGCACCACTTCAACTTTGCTTCCACCGTACTCCATCGCTGCTTAAGGGAACCTTGCCACTTCTCTTTTGGCTTGCCTTGTTCGCCTTAAGCTCGTGCTTATTGATGGATGAAAACTATGTCTTTGATCCTGGTGGATTTGTTTCATGCTACTTCCGTTGATGCTCAAGGTCGAGTCAGGCTAACGACTCGGTTAACAAAAACCAAGCGCTTCTTGGGAGGCAACCCATGTATCTATCTTTTTGCTTTCTTTACCATAAGTGTAGGGGGGACCCCTTGGATTGCTATTTCCTCTCCTCACTTCTTAATCAGGGATTCGAGCTTCAATGATCCACTCTTGATGATTCTTGACGACCCGTGATTCCGTGTTCTACTTCTTCCCGGTTCTATCCTAAACTCTTTTCGATTCACTGTTTTATATTTTCTCAATATTAAAATAGGAATCTCTTTAGTTGTCTTTTCCTTAGCAAGATTTAAACAACGTGCACAATGTCCTAAGTGTAGGGGAGTTTACTCCCACATGCTTAAACATTGAGGACAATGTTTATCTTAAGTGTAGGGGGGACTTCTATCGAAGTTAAGTGGTCTTTTCCTTGTATTTGTCCTCATTTTAACCGGAAAATCAATTTTTCGACATTTTTCAAAATTTTTGATCTATTTTGGCCTATTAGTTTTTCCCTTTTGTATAGTTATTTTCTTTCTTTGCTAGAATAAATGTTTAATAAGTGGTTTTAATTTTCAAACATTGTGAATCTTTTGACTCAACCCGAGTTTACTCTAGCTAGTGTCCTTAACGTGTTTAAATCAAGTTTTGCTAGGCTTTTATATAGGGAGCTATAAAACGCGAAAGTCTTAACTCTCACGGGTTAAGGACAAGAACTTTTCGCAAGTTCCTATAATTGATCCTAGAGAGTCGTTTATCAAGGGAACTTTATGATGCGATTTCTAAACTTGAAAGAGTCTAAGAATTTGCAAGATCCTATAGGCGACTCGAAAACCCAAAACTTTGATTTAATTGGCTAAGTATCCACGAGTCTCATTACTTGAGATTTTAAACTGTGGAGAACGAGAGATGATAGAGCCAATTATAAGTCGGTATTCTTTCATGAATTTATGTGAGTTAATTATGAGCCTATTCTCCCATCGCTTGCTAATAAATTTATATGCTAATAAATAAGGTTGTACGATTTGAAAAGTTACTTAGCTTCTAGCCCCAGATCGTTTAAAAGTTGCTCGGTAATGACGAGAGTTCATAGCCAAGGCATAACTTATGAAGCGGGGCGCGAAGATTGGCGAGTCCGAAAAGGCCCTAACAAGGCATGAGGGCTATGTTTTGTTGCTAAAGATCCAAAAGTGATGTGAAGAATCATTTATCGAAAATCAATATGAAGGATCGAGACACACGACGAAAAGCAAAAACTCCCCAAAAGTCATGGAGAAGTGTATCCGAAAAGACCCTAACAAGGTATGAGGATAAATAGATCCAAGTCAATAAAGGAGGCGGATCGTTGTATATCAAAATCCAAAATAAAGATTGGAGAAAAATGAAGAAGTCGTGGTCCATATATGAAGAATCTCTCGAAAATTCCAAGTGAAGAAATTCCAATTATGAAGAGAAGACCATTATTTCATGAACGTCTCTCAAGATTTGAAGTATGAAGTCGCTGCCAAATATCGGCCCGAGAAAGGTCTCAAATCGCGAACCAAGTTATGCCAAGATATGAACTTTCTGATATCCCGAGAAGCAGTTTTAAAAGATTTGGTCCTTTAGCTAACTATTGATTAAATCGTGCACTTTATTTCAGACCTAATAATTATCGAAATAAGTCAAACAATGCATCTTCGTGATCATTCAAGACAAATAATAAAATATAAGAGATACCCATAGGAATAAGGGAGTCTAAGTGAATAATTGGCCCACATGAGTTCGTGTTAGTTTACTAACTTATAATAACAATGATCTCGTTTTTAAGCTTGGTATGGAGAAAGTGAAAAGTTGAGGATGATGATTATTCATGATATTTTCAAAACCCAAGGTATGCTTTTAATTTCTTTGCTTTGCATTTTTATAATTTTCTATCTCTTTAATAAAGGCCAACGTGGATTAATTATGATGAAAAGTGTAAACGTGCTTTGTAACTAATACATTGCATGAGGACATTGCAATGGTCAAGTGTAGGGGATTTGATAGGTGTGTAAACACCCATCTTTTCTACCACTTAATTACAATAATAACCGGACCTAAACGTGTATTTTATGTCTTTTATGTCGGAATTATGCGTGGTTTGTGTTTTTGTTGTAATTTAGGATGAAATTATGAAAAGTGGAGAAAACACGGGAATTCACGGGCATTCACGGCTTTTATTGAAGAAAAAGATGAAAGACGGAGTCAAGAAGTCAAGAGTGGAAAAAGAACGGAAGTCCAAGACCAATTCTAAAGAATTATCGAAGAAAAAGTCAAAAGACGGAAGTTTATCAAAAGCCGAGAAACTCAAGTCTATATTATTGAAGAAATTAAAGACGAGTTCAAAAGATATCCCGAGCCACAAGTCCTTAAAGTCCAAACTTGAAAGAAAGATTAGAAGAAAAGGGCTAATGACGCAATTAATGAAGATTAAATGAAGGAAGGACTTAACCTTGCAATTAACAAGAAATGAAGGAGGGTAGGAAGCTTCCTAATCCTCCCCTATAAATAGATTAGGATTGTTATCATTTGTTTTGTTGGCTAATAGTGACAATTAGTCCTTCCACCTTTAATTACCTTGTCAATTTAAATACTTGCACATTTAATTACCTTGTCTTGCACTTAATTACCTTTTAATTCAAGTAAGTTTTCCTTTTTAATTCTTGTCAAGCTTTATCTTTATCTTGTTAATCTCATTCTTCCTTTCTTAATCTTTGTGTTGATTTGTTTATGTTCATGTTCTTAATTTTGGTTGATTTATTTAAGTGGATTTTGATTATTTTGATTTAAATTTGTGAGTTTGATTGTTTTGGATTGATTGTTTATGCTTAATAGTTGTTTATTTGTTTGTTTGATCTAATCTTGTCCTTGATTTCGCTTAGTTTTTATTTGATTCGTGCCTTTTCTAGCCTTCCTTGTTCTTCGGATCTATTACAGTTCTTCCCTGAGATCGCCCAGATTTATTCCGAGTAAGGGTTTTAATTGGATGACTATTCGGAATATTCAATATTCCGAATAGAGGTTGTATTCCGCATAGACTTGATATTCAGCATAGGGAATTTATTCCGAGTTGCAGTTTATTCCGAATAGGCAGAATTGTTCCGAATAGGGTATCTTTCCGGATAGGTGACAGTATTCCGAATTGAGGCTTATATTCCGAATAGACCTTTCATTCCGAATAGGGGATTTTCCGCATAGGGCACTTTATTCCGAATAGCACACTATTCCGCATAGAGAATTTATTCCGAATAGGGACAGATATTCCGGATAGAGACTTTATTCCGCATAAGTGTATTATTCCGAGTAGGGAGATTTATTCCGAATAGGGTGGACTTTCCGAATAGACAAATATTCCGCATAGGGCTAAATATTCCGAATAGGGACAGATATTCCGAATAGCCTTTTATTCCGAATAGGAGTTTATTCCGGATAGGGAAACTTAGTTTTTAGCTTTCTATTTTTCCCGCCTTTTTCCTTTATCGCACTTTAAGTTTATTTGCCTTAGTTTAAGATTTAGTTTTAGTTGCGTTTTAAGTTTGCCTTAGTTAGATTTAAGTTTGCGTTATTCACCTTTATTGCCCTTTAATTTTAGTCACGTTTTAAAATACTCGCACTTTACTTTAATTAGACTTAGATTTATTTTAATTGTATTTTTACTTTAATTGTTTTGCACCTTTAATTTTCAAAACTACAACGACACATCTTTGATTCCACCAAAATAAAACGAAGTCACATAGAGAACTAAGATCAATTCGATTAGACATACTTAAAACGAATCTTTTTACCTGGCCAAAAGCCAGTTATCACCTACTTAACGCATCGGCAACAACATTGGCTTTTCCTGGGTGATATTTTATATCACAGTCATAATCACTTAACAACTCTATCCATCTTCGTTGCCTCATGTTCAATTCCTTTTGGTCGAGAATATACTGTAGGCTTTTGTGATCGGTGAATACCGTACACTTGGTGCCATACAGATAATGTCTCCACAACCTAAGAGCAAAGACCACAGCTCCTAACTCAAGATCATGAGTAGTATAATTCTCCTCATTCTTCCTTAATTGCCTAGAAGCATAAGCTATCACTTTCTCTCTCTGCATCAAAACAGCTCCATAACCTCTAAGAGATGCATCACAATATACTACAAAATCTTCACTCCCTTCGGGTAATGATAAGATTGGCGCATTACATAATTTTTGCTTCAATGTCTGAAATGCTCCATCTTCATCACTTCCCCAAACGAAAGGTTTATTCTTCTGAGTAAGCTTAGTCAAGGGTTTAGCTATCAAAGAAAATTCTTTAATGAATCACCTATAATAGCCAGCTAATCCTAAGAACTGTCGCACTTCCGTTGGCGTTGTCGGTGCAGACCAATTCTTAATAGCTTCAACCTTTGCAGGATCAACATGAATTCCATCTCTGTTAATCACATGACCAAGAAATTTCATAGAATCTAACCAGAAATCACACTTCGAAAACTTAGCATACAACCTTTCATCCTTCAACAACTTCAAAACAATCCTCAAATGTTCTCTATGTTCATCTTCATTCTTAGAATAGATTAGAATATCGTCAATAAACACAATCACAAATTTATCCAAGTAGGGCTTGCACACTCGATTCATTAAATCCATGAAAACCGCAGGTGCGTTGGTTAACCCAAATGGCATTACTTGAAATTCATAGTGTCCATAACGAGTTCTAAATGCAGTTATAGGAATATCTTCTTCACGGACGCGAAGTTGGTGATATCCTGACCGCAAATCTACCTTAGAATACACACTAGATCCTTGCAGTTGATCAAACAAATCATCAATCCTAGGTAAAGGATATCGATTTTTAATTGTCAACTTATTCAGTTCCCTATAATCAATGCACATACGAAAAGATCCATCCTTCTTCTTAACGAACAAGACTGGAGCTCCCCAAGGCGACGAGCTCGGTCGAATAAAACCTTTATCAGACAACTCCTTAAGTTGCTCAGATAACTCCTTAATTCAGAAGGGGCTAATCGGTAAGGCACACGTGCCACCGGTGCAGCATCAGAAATTAAATCGATTCGAAACTCTACTTGCCTTATCGGTGGAAGTCCGGGTAAATCTTTAGGAAATACCTCAGGAAATTCACAAATAATAGGTACATCTTCCAATCGTTTCTCCCTAGACTCATTCCCGGTCACTTGAGCTAAAAATAACTCACAACCGTTCCTGATGTACTTTTGGACTTTAATACATGAAACGATTTTCAAACGGGATTCACCTCGACTACCATCAATTACTAACGTTCTATTCCTAAGAGGAATCTTAACTTTCTTCTCTCCACATAAAATAGTAGCATTGTTCAACGACAACCAATCCATGCCAATAATAATATCAAAACTACCTAATTCTATCAACATCAAATCAATCAGAAAGGAATGGTTTAAGAGATTTAGAGAGCATCCTTCTAATAGCTTATTAGTTTTCACTAATTTACCATCAGCCAATTCCACCTCGTAACTGGTACTTATCTCAACAGGTTCAATATCAATAAGGGCACTAAATTTAGTGGATACAAAGCTCCTATCGGCACCCGAATCGAATAAAGCAACAGCATAATGATTGTTGAGTAAAAACGTACCGGTAACGACATTCGGATCCTCTTTCTTCACCTCAATTGTTCCAAGTTGGTAGATACCACCCTGGGGGTTTCTTCCAGGTACAATCGCTTTCAACTTGGGGCATTCCGATTTCCTATGACCTTCTTCATTACAGTTGAAGCAAATGGTTCCCTTCTTACACCTTTCAACCTTGTGTCCAAGCTTTCCGCAATTTCGGCACTTCCAGCAGTCGCCAGCATGCCTCTTGTTGCCACACTTAGGACATCTATCATCGTTGCGCGGTGCATTGTTGGTAAGAGCATTTGCATTCCCCTTTCTCTGGTTCTGACGGCGATTGAAATTCTTCCTATAATCACCTCTATCTACACGATCACCGTCTCCCTTTCTTTTCTCACCAACACGGGCTTCATCTTCCTTATCCTGAATTATCTGTCCAATGAGTTGGTAAGCCATTCGAACAGCATCATCAATGGTCAGTGGTTTAGATGATGTTACGTCCCCCCGGATATTCCTGGTCAACCCTTTCACATATTGCTCAATTCGGATCTCTTCGGGTTCAACCAATCGAGGACATAGCAAGGCCAACTCATGGAATCGATTCGTGTAACTATCAATGTCCACACCTTTCATTCTCAGATGAATCAACTCCTGTTCTAACCTAATGATCACACTACGAGGACAAAACTCCAAAGTCATCCACTTCTTAATTTCAGCCCAAGGAGTAGCATTAGCAGCATCAAGACCCATGAAAGCAATTCTCCCGTTCCACCAAGTCAACGCACGACCTTTAAGAGTAGCCATAGCAAAAGTCACCTTATCTTCCTCCTTACACTTACTAATCCTAAACACCGATTCAATCTTTTCAATCCACTGGCTTAGTCCTACAGCACCTTCAGTTCCATTAAAAGGTAGAGGTTCACACTTCATGAACGTCACATAAGTACAACCACCAACTTCAGGTGCATTAGTTCCAAGTCCTCCTACATTTCCTCCAGCATTAGCATTCACATTATTAGCATTCACATTCACATTCGTACCGCCAATTCCACTACCGCCAGCTCCACTACCGCCAGCTCCACTACCGCCAACTCCACTACCGCCAGCTCCACTACCGCCAGCTTCATTTCTAGCATTAGCCATAAATTCAGTCATAGATGCGGTAACTTGCTCCGTAATAATCCTACGTACATCATCCTCAGTCACAGCCTTCTTGGGCGGCATAGTTCTATAATTCCACAATTTCAAAGTATTAAGCATCCATCCAACAAAGGATTCATATAATATGGATCGAATTCATAATCAAGATACAAATAAGGCACAATATGGAATTCAAGACAAGATACATATTTCATTCGATCTGAAACAAAAGTATTGTCTTAGTACATCCCATATCAAAGTTCTAGCACTATATACACTCAAAATTCGTGCCAAATCTACTACTAAAAAGTCGGTTCAGTCAAAGCTACAAACACAAAAGATACAAAGGTCACTACTAAACACAGACTGGTCTACTGAGAACCGCCAGATGGTCCATCATCCATCGTCTTCTGAATCTTCGCCGGACGATCACTAGACACATCTTCAGCTGGGCGCTTACGGATTACTCCTCTTTCAACCATGTCGGCATAAAATCTACTGTTCCAACCCATAGATATATTCAACTCCTTTTCAGCTTTCTCACGCATCGCACGAGCCACACTCAACTGAATCTCCATAGAATTCACCTTTCTCTTCATAGCAGCATACTCACCACTTTCCAATACCGATAACCTCCTAAAAGCCTCATTCAATCCACGCTCTACATCACTCAAATCCAAACTAAGCAATTCTCACTCTTTCTCGTCAATCTTAGCCTTCGACTCCAAATAAGCAACCTGAGCCTGAACAACACCTAATCCAACCTCTGTCACACAACTCTTAACACGGGAAGCATCTAGATCACGTCTCAAGGCCCATGGTGCAAGACCATCAATATGAGTAGCCTCTCGAGTACTAGACGACTCTCCTATCTCACGTCTACGAGTAGCAATACCATCAGTACCGTCAGGTGCATCGTCATCCTCATCCTCCTCTGATTCAGAATCAGATTCAGACGATTCAGACATTTCATCCCTAGGTAACTCATCCTCAGAATCAGACAAACAAACTGGTGGGGGCAAAGGCTCGCCCTCTGGAACATCATACGGATAAATAAGCTCAGCTTCCTCATCGTCATCAACCTCAACATCTATACCTACGTCCTCCTCGACATCCTCGTCGTCAATCTCGTCATCTAAATCATCTAACCCAATCTCATCCTCATTCTCAATATCAGCATTCTCAATCTCCACATTCTCATTACCCACATTCTCAATCTCATTCTCTACTAAGTCAACCTGAGGGGCAATCTGATCTCCTAGTCCTAACTCGGGCTCGGGCTCCTCAAATGGTTCCTCCTCGTCATCAATATCAAAGTCTACTAAGTCTAAATAAGGATCATCTTCTATATTAGGTTCGGGAATAGCATGGTTTTCTACAGGAATATTAGGGTCAGCCATGACAATCTGCATTTATATATATATCTCGTATTAGGATAACATACTAGTTAAACAATTACATAATGAAATCACGATATATACATATATATAAATTATATTATATATATTAAAATATATATCTTCTCAATAGGGCTTGTTGGTAACGTCGGATTTATAGTCAAAAGATTTTTCAAATATTTTCTCAAATGTTCATTGTCAAAAGATTTTGAAAAGTTTTGTTCAAAACCTTGGTTTTTAAAATCTTTTGTTCTCTACAACGAGAGCTCTGGTACCAAACTGTAACACTCTCATTTTTCGTATCGGTACAGCGGAAGGGTCTTTCAGAGTGTTACGGGATAGCACAATAACTCCAATCATAGACAACACATAAAAATGGTTGTACAAGGTTTAACAAACATTCATTCGATAAAAAGTTTCAAAAGTGTACAACAGGTCCCAAATTATACAGGTCATTAAGTTTACAAAACACAGATCGAATGAACATTTTTAATATTAAGTGTGGGCCATCAGAGTCGATCTCCATCCGGATTACCTTCAAGCACCTAAGATAGAAAACATGCAAAAAAAATCATATCAGCGAATGCCGAGTGAATTCATAGAGTTTAATGAAAACCGTTATATAAAACAATCATTTATATTCATTTAAAATCAGAACACAAGTATAATATCGGAAGTAAGTCCACATATTGCTAGTCAGGCAATATATAAATCAAGCATACATCCGAAACCGTCCATGAGACCGCAGTCTCTATATTACCATGATAGGTAATATATTCATCGATAATACCACTGATGCTAGTATTCAACCACATCAAGTTGGGCAAGAGAGTGCTAATTCGAATGAATCTTCGGTAGTGAGTCCTTCAAACGAGGAGACAAACAATGATAGCAATATCAATGTGAGTCCCCAGACTTTGAGTGAGTCACAACCGGGATCCATTTCGCATACGCCTACTCCTGCTCAACAAGATTTGGTCATGGTTCCTGCTACATTACTTAGCCAAATGAATGCTGCACTCTTAGAAACCTTAGCTAAGAATAAGAATTTGTCTGATGAGCTTGCCTTAAGCAATGAGAAAGTACAAACTTTGGAATTAGTGCCTTCATCTAGTGTTCTCACAAATCTCGAATATGATCATTTTAGAAACAAACAAATGGGTCACTTGCAAGAGATAGAAAACTTAAGAGCAAATTTGTCTAATGAACTTCGAGAAAAGGAGTTAGTGGTCACTAATTTTCAAAAACTTCAAACGGATTTTGAATCACTAGAATCTAAGAAGACTGAAATGGAGATTAATGCCACTAATAAGATTAGAAGTCTAGATTACTTGCTGTTAAGACAATACGCTGCTTCACAACTAGTTCACTTATTTGATGCTTCGTTTAAAGAGTTTAACTTATCACGTCTAAAAGGCCTTCCCCCTAATCCACGGTATGCAAAACAAGCTTTAAGACATAGTCCTAGACTTTATAATGCAACTCAATTAGGATTGGCGTTAGACCCGATTGTTTTTCCCAATGATAGAACAAGTAAGGATCTAGTTGATGAGGATCGGTCATACAATTCTGCAAAATATCCCGAGTGTGATTATTTTAAGATGAATAAGGAGCTTGCTAAAACTGATTTTAGAGTTCGCTTCCATATGGATAAAGATCTCATCACAGCACCGACCTACATGTTAGAGGAAGAACGCCCTAGTACATTTCCTACACTTGTCAACATGGAAGATCCTAAGGAAATTCCAAAGAATCTTCCACCGGTTAGCACTGTATGGTTAAACTTGAAAGAGATTAACCGATACTTTACTACCTTTGACAAGGTCATCTTGGAATGTACGACTTCAAATGGCTTAAACGCCGGAGAATGGGCTTTCGAACACATGAACGAGGTGTTTAGAACTAAGATCAATCCGTTTGTCGAAAGTCTAAAAGGAAGTTTTGCATCTCTTAAGGAAAATCTTCAGTTTGAAATTGGGGAAGTTCAAAAAGTGTTTTATGAAATGGACACCGCTTACGAACTGCAACTAATTGAAAAGGAAAAGATTTTAACCGAATATGACCGATTCTTGTCTGAAGTAATCTCGTGTGATGTGCTTACTATTGTAAATGTTAAATATTCGAATGAGCTTACATCCGCTATGATGAATTGTGATGATGTGAATATTTGTAATGATATTTGTGATGATGTTTGTGATCCTTCTGTAAATGTTGCTGAAAATGTAAATGAGGTAGATAATCATTCTTGTCACGAATCTAACGCTGAGTTTTTAAAGCTACAAGATTCTTATAATTTACTTTCACAACGCTTTAATCAACTAGAACAACATTGTATATCTTTAGAATTAAAACAACAAGCTCAAAATGAAAATCTTTTGATATCAAATGTTTGTGAAAACGGTGTTGAGAATAGTGACAAGATGATTGCAATTGTTAAGACATTAGAGGAAGAAATCATGAGATTAAAGAGAGAGATATCATCAAAGGAAACATTAAGAATGGAACTAGAGGCCGCAGAGTCTAAAAACCAAGTCTTAGAAATTAGACTATCAACTGTTCTAGGGGAGATGGATCGGACAAGGCAGGGACTATCCGCTCTTTATGGTTCACTAGAAGATCGATTCGCTTTTAATGCGACACAGCAACAATATTATATTGAACAACTGAACCAAAAGTGCGAAGAAATCTCTGACTTGAACATCCTGCTCATAGACAAAAATATGGTTTTGGCTGAGTTAAAGGAGACACTTCTTCTCACCCGACAAGAAGTAGTTGATAACTTAGCTACCGACTCTGCACCGTCCACTAGTGCTCCAACAACCAAGAAAGTAGTGCTTTATAAGAATCCGCTTCATAAGAGAAACCCGGCTGTATACGATGATTATATGAGGAATGCCATTAAGCATGTCGATCTTCTTAGGGATATTTTAGACGATCTTTATGCCTTAGATCCCTCAAGTAGCGACTATTATTCGGCTAATGAATATGTTAAGCGAGTTCAATATTGCTTGGCTTATTTGCAATACATAGGTACACCAGGTTCTGCACTACTTAATAATAGGCCCATTGCTGTCACTCCATTTAATAAGACTCCAGGAGCGAAACCGTCATTGGCACAATCAAGTAAGACACCTTTAAAATCTGTTGCTAATATTCCCAATTTGCCTTCTACAGGATTAAAAGCGACTACTAAGGCTAAAGGATCGCCACTCAAGAAAGATAAGATCAAGCCCGCCACTAGTAGTGCCACAAAGAAGAAAGTAGAAGTCCACAATAGGAATGCTAGTTCAGTTTTAAATAAAATGAATCATGTTAAGACTAAAAGCTCTGCGCCTGTGCAGCAGCCTAAACCATTCGTGAATTCTGATTTAAATTGTTGGAATTGTAATGAATGTATGTTTTCACAGCGTCATGATTTGTGTCTGATTGATCACGTTAATGAAATGAATGCTATTAAGAATGGACTTGAATGGAAGCCAACGGGTAGAACTCGTGCCCAAGTTGGCTGGCAATGGCGTCCCACTGGTAGGACCTTTACTCTCGATGGTAAAATGTGCCCTTTAACTAGGAATGCATCCATTGAGGTTAGGTCTGAGCGTCCTTTAGTTAGGAACACTCGCACTCAAGTAAGGAAACAGCGCCCTTTAATTAGGTCAGCCCCCACTGTAGTGCCTATCAGTGTAGAAATACCTCAGGATTTGAGCCAATTAGAATCTACACCACTAATTAAGAAGAAAAAGGCTAGGAAATCTAAGAAACCTAGAGTTAGCAAATCTAAGATTATTAAATCTGTACCTGCTAATAACAAGGAACACTCAGATTCCGATACCTCTACATTGTCTTTGTGTGGTGATATTTTCAGGTGGTCCAAATCATCCTGTGGTATTTGGACTCCGGTTGTTCAAAACATATGACCGGAAATCGCTCGATGCTCCGAAATTTCGTCAGCAAGTTTCTTGGTACGGTTAAATTTGGGAATGATCATATAGCAAAGATTATGGGATATGGTGAATATCAGATTGGAAACGTGACGATTTCTAGGGTATACTATGTTGAAGGTCTTGGTCATAACCTATTCTCAGTAGGACAGTTTTGTGATTCCAACCTTGAGGTTGCTTTTCGACAACATACTTGTTTCATCCGCAACTTGGAAGGAAAAGATTTGTTGAAGGGATCTCGTGGTGCAAATCTTTACACTTTGTCCTTACAAGACATGATGGCCGCTTCTCCAGTATGTCTTCTCTCTAAAGCTTCTAAGACCAAGTCATGGTTATGGCATCGCAGATTATCTCATCTTAATTTTGATGCTATTAATCATCTGGCTAAAAACGAGTTAGTTCGTGGTCTTCCCAAGCTTAAATTTCACAAGGATCATTTATGTTCCGCGTGTTCAAGGGGGAAAAGCACCAAGAAATCTTACAAACCCAAAGCTGAAGACACTAATCAAGAAAAACTTCATCTTTTGCATATGGATCTTTGTGGACCGATGAGAACTGAAAGTGTGAGCGGTAAGAAATTCATTCTCGTCATTGTGGATGATTTCTCAAGGTTTACATGGGTTAGATTTCTACGTACAAAGGATGAAGCTCCGAAGGCTATCATCACTTTTCTGAAGTTCATTCAGGTACGTTTGAATACCACTGTCCGCCGTATTCGTACAGACAATGGTACAGAGTTCGTCAACCAGACTCTTCGTGATTATTATGAAGGAGTTGGTATATCACATGAAACATCCGCTGCACGCACTCCACAACAAAACGGTGTCGTTGAAAGACGAAATCGCACACTTATGGAAGCTGATAGGACCATGCTTATTTATGCGAACGCTCCATTGTTCTTGTGGGCAGAGGCTATTTCTACTGCATGTTTCACCCAAAACCGTTCAATCATTCGGAAACGCCATGGAAAAACACCTTATGAGCTTCTACATGACCGCAAACCCGATGTTTCATTTTTCCATGTGTTTGGTGCTCTGTGTTATCCAAACATCAATAGTGAGAACTTGGGTAAGCTTCAACCAAAAGCCGACATAGGTATTTTCATTGGTTACTCACCGTCCAAAAGAGCATACCGAATCTATAACCGTCGTCTTGGCAAGATTGTAGAAACTATGGACGCTGATTTCGACGAGCTGACAGCGATGGCTTCTGAGCAACACAGCTCTGAACCCGCGCTTCATGAGATGGGACCCGGTGCTATAAGTTCCGGATTAGTTCCCAACAATCCTACTTCTACATCATTTTTACCACCATCAAGGCCCGAGTGGGATAAACTGTTTCAACCGTTGTTTGATGAATTCTTCGATCCCCCGACTGATGAAGTTCCAGTACCTGTAGTAATTGCTCCAATACCTGAAGTGGTTGCTCAAGTCAATGAACCTTTATCTAATGCATCTACAATTCACAATGAACCGGATGCACCTTCACCAAGTGATTCTCAAACTACACCTGAATCATCACCCCTACTTGTGCCTAATGATGTAGAAGAGGATACTACTGATCACGACCTGGAATATGCTCACTTGCAAGAGCTTCCTTTCTTTGGTGTAGCGATCCCTGAAAACCCTTCAGCAGCCTCTACCTCAGAAGAAGCTCCATCTATTGTTCACTCCAGACCACCTAGGATTGAAAAACATAGCACTAAATGGACAAAAGATCACCCAATTAGGAATGTTATTGGAGATCTAGATCGACCAGTCTCTACACGCCATCAACTACAAGAGAGTGCACTATATTGTTACTTTGATGCATTTCTCTCTGAAGTTGAACCCAAAAATTGGCAGCAGGCTATGACCCAATCATCTTGGATTGAAGCTATGCAGGAGGAACTCAATGAATTCAAACGACTAGAAGTATGGGAATTGGTTCCTCGCCCTGACAAGGTTAACATCCTTACCTTGTTATGGGTTTATAAGGTTAAACTTGATGAGATGGGTTCGGTATTAAAGAACAAAGCAAGATTGGTCGCTAGAGGATATAAACAAGCCTTGGGTATAGACTTTGAGGAATCTTTTGCTCCTGTGGCTAGATTGGAGGCGATTAGACTATTCCTTGCGTTTGCTGCTCATATGAACATGATCGTCTATCAAATGGATGTGAAGACGGCATTTTTGAACGGTGAACTAAGGGAAGAGGTTTATGTTAGTCAACCGGATGGGTTCGTGAGTACGGAGTCTCCTAACCATGTGTACAAGCTTAAGAAGGCTCTCTATGGGTTGAAACAAGCTCCACGCGCGTGGTATGATCTCCTGTCAACATATCTCATGTCGGAAGGCTTCTCCAAAGGCAAAGTGGACCCCACTCTATTCACTCTCAAAGACGGCAACGACATGCTTCTGGTACAAATTTATGTTGATGATATAATTTTTGCTGCCACTAACATAGAATTGTCTAAACAATTTGAGAAGATAATGTCCACACGCTTTCAGATGTCGATGATGGGAAAAATATCATTTTTCTTAGGATTACAGATTTCTCAGAATCCCAGAGGCATCTTTATTAATCAATCCAAATATGCTCTAGAATCTCTTAAGAAATATAACTTTGAGAATTGTGACCCCGTAGACACTCCAATGGTTGAGAAAACCAAGTTAGATGAAGATAGGGATGGGATTATTGTCGATCCGAAACTTTACCGTGGAATGATCGGCACCCTTCTCTATCTGACTGCTAGCAGGCCTGATTTGCAATTTGCTGTATGCATGTGTGCCCGGTATCAGGCTCGGCCTACCGAAAAGCACTTACATGTCGTTAAAAGGATCTTTCGGTATCTGAAAGGAACACTTCATCGTGGTCTATGGTATCCGAAAGATTCCTCGATTGCTTTAATATCATACGCAGATGCCGATCATGCTGGATGTCAAGATACGAGGCGTAGCACTTCTGGATCTGTGCAACTCCTTGGAGATAGATTGATCAGTTGGTCGTCAAAAAGGCAGAAAAGCGCTGCAATATCAAGCACGGAGGCTGAATACATCGCCATGTCCGGTTGTTGTGCTCAAGTCCTTTGGATGAGATCACAATTAACTGACTACGGTCTTGGATTTAACAAAATCCCGATGTATTGTGACAACAAGAGCGCCATTGCCCTTTGCTGCAACTATGTTCAACACTCCCGGGCCAAGCACATAGACATTCGCTACCATTTCATCAAGGAGCAGGTGGAGAACGGAGTGATCGAGCTGTATTTTGTCACTACTGAGTACCAGCTGGCGGATATGTTTACCAAAGCCTTAGATCGAGGACGAATCGAGTTTTTGATCGACAAGCTTGGCATGAAATCATTCACCCCAGCGACTCTCAAAGAGTTGGCAGAAGAATCAGCTGAATAGTCGTGGTAAACTATTCAGAGTATCCTTTGGTTGTGATCATGTATATTATCGTAAATATATAAACCACAAAAGAAAAATACAAAAATATAAAACCAAGAAAAACCATAAAAAATATAAAACCTAGAAAAACCATAAAAAATATAAAACCAAGAAAAACCAAAAATATTTTTCGTTTTAAAACGGGCATGTCTTTTAGTACGGTAATATTTACGGCCTTAGAAATGTCGATTAATATTGACACGGTGCCATAAATAGAGTCCGTATAAAAGTTGTACATTTTTAAAACATGCCCATTATGGCTTGTAGTTATTTCAGACTGCAACCCGGTTTTCATATTAAAGTCACGTATTTCCTTGGAAAACGTTGGCTCAGAACGGGAATTAATTTTCTCGGGCGTGATTTACAAGCCAAATCATGCAAAGGGATCAAGTTTACTTTATAAACTTGGTCTGACACGAATTTGTGTACGTCTCAGTGCATTAATTTGTTAAAATAAGAGAAATCTTATTGACACCACGAATCAAAATTTTTCAAGAAATAAATTGGAAATGCTTTCATCACTATTTGACTCTTTAAACAATGACTACAGCTCTTTAAATAGAAAACGGGTCATCGTTTAAGGGGGAGAAAATAGTAAAATCATCTTTGTCATTAAAATTGTTTTTCAAAAGTGATTGTGAAAATTAAGGGCTACATGGTAATTGAGTGGTTTTGCTTTAGAATACGACTTGTGTTCGTTCTAAGTGATAGGCATGGCTTTTAGATTTTGAGGATTTGCTAATAGATTGTGTTTGTTAAGTTAAGTGTAAGTGAAACAAAAAGGGTTAAGTGATATGAAAACATTAGAAACAAAAGGAAAAAGAAAGAAAATGTAGGGACTAAAGTGTGATTTATTGAAACTAGTCAAAATTGACCTAAGTCAAAAATCAAACACCCCGCCCCTCACATTATTTCCATTCACTGTTTATCAAATAACTTGCCGCCATTGTTTACACACACAAACACGCATTCAAACCTTCGTCTGATCATTCCTTCTTGTTCATCTGCTAAATTAAGGTATATACATCAACCTGATTAACTTCTAATCCACAGTTCTTATCATATTATTCTGATTAAACATGCTCAATTACTCAGTTCAATCCACTTAGGGTTTTTGATTAAATTAGGCTAAACTGATTAGGGATTTATGGTGGGATTTGCTCGGAATAGGTTAAATGATGAATATATTGCCTTAGTTTGCCTTAGAAACTCACAAACGCGCTAGATTATTCATCATAAGCTTCGTTTGAAAAGTTCCGAATGAAGGAATGTTCCGAATGAAGGAAGTTCCGAATGAAGAACTTCCGAATGAAGGAAGTTCCGAATGAAGGAATGTTCCGGATGAAGGAAGTTCCGAATGAATAACTTCCGGATGAAGGAAGTTCCGAATGAAGAACTTCCGGATGAAGGAAGTTCCGAATGAAGAACTTCCGGATGAAGGAAGTTCCGAATGAAGAACTTCCGGATGAAGGAAGTTCCGAATGAAGAACTTCCGGATGAAGGAAGTTCCGAATGAAGAACTTCCGGATGAAGAAGTTCCGAATGAGAAGAAGTTCCGAATGAAGAATGTTCCGGATGAAAAGGTTCCGAATGAGGAAAAGTTCCGGATGAGTTGTTTGATTGTTATTGTTTGCATGCTATCTATGTACTTGTTGTTTTTATCTTATGAAATGTGTTATGCTTAGAAGTAGAATGATATATATCTATCTGTTTTGTGCATCAACCTTTCATGTCTTATCTTAAGCAGATAAAATGACTAATCCAACAGTACAAGCTATCCAAGAATCTAGGGAAGCCGATATTGCTAAAGCTCGAACCCTTAAGTTTATACCCAACAACTATAGGCTAAAGCAGGTTTCTAAATCCACTCACCATGGCTTTAAGGTCGCCATAGCCATTCTTGATAACTCTCACTTTAAGAACGCCCTTAGAAGTTCGGCCTCGGTGCCTTATGAGTATATGTTTGAATTTTGGGCAACCAAGGATTTCACTTCGAACAAGATCACCTTCACCATCGACAACAAGCAGCAGACACTCACCGTTTCAGACTTCCGTAAGATGCTTGGTATACGGGATACACCCAAGGGCATGTCTTTCTCAAGGGATCCTACTAAAGATGAACTCGCGGAGTTATTTGACGCACTTGGATGTCCAGAAATACGAGTTGCATCTGAGTTTACTACTGCTAAGGTAGGACAACCCTGGAGAGCTTTGATGGGTATTCTCAGTAAATGCCTGACACCAAAAACGAGTGGACATGATGCTTTGCGAAGTCCGATAATGAACCTCTTCTATGGCATGTACAAAGCTGCGAATTCAGATTATGCTTTGTTGATATGGGAAGAATTTACCTTTCAACTCTTCCACAACAAGAAGCTAAAGACAAACTTCTTTCCTTATCCTCGATTTATTAAGCTTATCATAAATTATTTTATGAAGCTTGATGCTACTATTGATAGGCGAGCAGGAGGTCGCTATCACACTGAAGAAGCTGATGATACTGTAGATCTGAGGCATGAAGGACCGTCTACTGGTGTGATTCCGGGTCCTGTTCCTGATTACCTTCTGTCAAACAAAATCAAAGATTCTGCTGATTACAAGCTACTGCAGCTAGAAATCCAAAGGCTGAAAGCAAACCTTCAAACTGGAGAAGACTCATCCACAACGGTTAAGAGTAAAGGTAAACGCAAACAACCAACAGCGTTGCCTGAACCCGAACCCAAAAAGAAGAAGACAGAGGGTAAGAAGGGAAAGGGTAAGGATTTGATGCGTCTACGTGATGAAGCAGATATTGTTGATCCTACTCTTGATAAATCCGAGCAACAAATGATGAAGATTGCTATTAAAAGGAGTAGGAAAGATACAGGCGGTAGTGGTTCAGGTGCGAGGGTAGATATCGAGGATGAGTACGAGGAACCGCATGATGTTGATGAGTTTGGGTCACCTGAAAACTATTCTACTTCGAAGGAGCCATCAATCCCTATTTCAACAAGTGTGGAAAAGGAACCTGTTGCTTCTACGATCATGGTGACAACTCAACCTTTGGCAACTCTACCACCACCAATCCAACCCTTAACAACCCGACCAACCCGACCGGCTTCCAAACCACTTCTTCCACCACCCATAATCCCTACTCTTAGTACAGCAGTTACAACCGAGCCTATTCCATCAACATCTGCAACATCTGCAACTTCTGCAATGGCAGCAATAGTGTTGGGAGAGATGTTGGATAAACATACGGATGCTCACAAGAGAGAAATGAATGAACTTCGCCAAGAGTTAAATAGAAGAGCTCAAAGTGAAGAAGCATCAAGGAAAGCTCAAGAAGAGTTGATTGCCAAGTTCGCTGCAGACTTGGAAGCTACACGAAAGGCTCATGCAGAGGAAATTGCTCAGGTTAAGCAGGCTGAGGCTAATAAACATGCTGCACGCATTACCAGACTTCAAGCAATGAGGGATAAATATAAGGAACAAAAAGAAGCACTCGAAACATCTGTGAAAGAAAGAGTGCAAGAATCCGTTGAATCCTTAATGCCTAAGCTTCGTGACGAGTTGAAGACACTTGCTGCTGACAACCTGATGGTCAAATCATCCAACCCTTCAGAAGCCGCCTATAAGATTGCTTATGACCTGACGGATTTTGAATTGAAGAAGATCCTTAAGGCTCGAATGGTGGAACTTGGGTCGCATGATAAATCGAGGATTCAACGGGCTCTATTTAAATCCCTGAATGATGCTATCATGGAGGATGATAGATTATTCAAAATGTTTGGAAGTGTGGTACCATATCACATCTTACCTGAGGAAGAAAGGGAAGAGAGTGAAGAAGAGGGTACGGGTGAAGAAGAAGAAGAAGAAGAAGAAGGTGAAAAGGAGAAAGACGATGACGAAGGTGGTGATGATGATGAGGGTGGTGATGATGATGAGGATGATGACGATGATGAGGATGATGAGGATGATGATGGCGATGATGGTGGTGATGAGAATCAGGAGAGTGCAAGGGGTAGTAACGGGGATGATAATCAGGATGATGATGGGGGTGAACAACCGAAAAAGGGAGACAAGGTTACCAGCTCCAAGAAGACTGCTACTAAGACTGGAACCAAGTCCACCAAAGATGCAGCACCGAAGGATAAATCGACATCCTCGGAATCACGAAGAACTAAGTGGCGCCACGATATGAATGCCACTACAGCGTCTTCGGCTCCCGGTATCTCTATCGCTGTGTCTGTACCTATTACAACTAACCCCATTAGTTCTGCTGTTGTTCCTCCTGTGATTGCAGAATCAGTGACAGAACCCGAAGCTGCACAACACTCTCCAGTTCAAGACACTGCTGAAATGCCTGAAACTGAACCAGTAGATGTTCGCACTTCCACTCCTCAACAACAGGTTCAACAATCTACGGTTCCTGAACCAAGCATTCGTGCCTGGGAAGACACGTTGGAGATAGACGAGTCTGCACCACCACAAGCTTGGATCACGGCAGCAGCTCAATATGATCCGATCACAGATGCTGACAAAGATGTGCTGTATCTGCGTATCCGAAGTCCGATTGACTTATGTGCATTTCTTGCTCATGAGTATAAGACTTCGGTTACTCCATCCTTGGTCAAGAAAGCGATGAAAGATAAAAGAATGCGTGCCAAAACCCGATTACCCCGAATGGAGTTCGAGTATTATGCCGATGAGATCATAAAGGCTTTGAAAACCGTTCAAAGGCCAGGACTTCATGAATCAGACAGAGCTCCACCTCCAATGGATCCTGCTCAAGATAATCAGATTGCTCTTGACTTCTTCGTCACCAACGATCTTGAGTATCTACTGAAGGGATCATCAAAGTATGCAACATCCCTGACTTTGCTGAAAGCTGCCAACTGGGGGACAATACCCTTCATCGAGGAAAAGGTAAATCGACTCTGGGTCCCAAAAATGAATCGTAATTATGATATGTATGCTGTCATAGGTGCATCTCATTGGGACGAACGAGTCCGAAGGGCGTACAGGGGTTGCTGCATGGTCAAGTCTGGAAGCAATGTTAGATCCGACATCCGTATCTCCAGCATCTTAGGAATGAAAACTGAAGCCAAGAACGGCTACTATCATGTGACGGAGATTCGCTTGAAAAGGGAGGATGACAGGGAATATAAAATCCAGCAAGGAGATTTTTCCATCATTCGCCTTGAGGATATTGAAGATATGCTGCTTCTGATGACCCGAGATCAACTTACTCACATTCCTCGTGAAGATCTGATTGCTTTGAATACAGCACTTCGTATGTTCACACGAAGCGTTGTCATCAAGTCACGAGTTGAGGATCTTCAGTTGGGAGTCGAAAGCTATCAGAGGAGGCTCAACTTAACCCGTCCTGTGAATCAAGTGCTACCTCAACATGTAGAAAGATGTCCCTATACCGGCATTTCTGTCCCGAATTCCGGCATTTTCTACTTGAACAGTCGAGGTTTGATGAAGTTTATGAGGGTGGGTGAGCTTCACAAGTATAGTGATGGAACTCTTATACAAGTCAGAGATAAGTTGGAGCATCTGAACTCGGGTGGGACTTTGCCAGAGATGACGGAGGATTGGCATCCGGGTTACCGGCAGATGGCAAAGTATGTGATCAAAAAGATCGATCAAAAGCTCCGGGAACGTAGATTGATGAGGAGCTTGGAAAGATTCGTGGGTGGAAGACCGTATTTAGTGCACCACAAGCTACTGCAACGATCCATCTGATGGGTCGTACATCTCAGGTCACTTTATATTGGTTTTCAATTGTGAATATGTAAATTTGTGAATAATGTGCTTGAATGGCTTGGTGTAGTGTTAAGGTATGATAATTTTTCAAGAATTTCTCACGAGATTCTAAATCTTTCAAAATATGTCATACCAAAGCACTACAACTATCCCTTATTAACTTAAGGGGGAGCAATAACTTGTTCTATGGCCAGAACATCGATTTCATTTTTACCCAAAGACCGGTTAATCCATTCAATATCCCAAATATTAATGGTTAACATTTTGGATAAGGGGAGAAAATGGGATTAAGGAGACGTAAGTGATACTTGGCTAAAAGATGAAAAAGACTTAAAGATTATCCAACTTAATATGTGTAAAGCACGTGTTAAGGGGGAGCGTTTTTGATGAACAAAACACCTAAGGTACAAAACTTTTGATTTTAATATCACAAGTACCTTAGGTGATTTTCAATGATGTTTTCATGGTGGCAATTCCTTCCCAAAACACGCTTAATTCACGACGGATGTGGTGACAAAAGGGTGGTAGGAATAGGTTTAGTCCAATGATTCATCAGAGCCGATGGAATCTTCCCAAGGACAATTCCCTAGATAGAATTAGAAGTCCTAGGAAAGATGGAGAAAGAATGTGAACGTAGCTGAATGCCGACCAAGTACTTAAGCTAGCACTGGAACAATCACAACAAGGTGCTAGTGATGACGTATTGGTAAGCATTGAAGGGGTTGAAGAATGAAAAAGAATTGTAAAGATAAAGGGTGTAAAGAAAGAAGCCCTCCTTACAACTTTAGGCAGAAACCGGGTCAATACATATGCTATTGAGGTCATTTTTTTGCTAATGATTCTCGGTATTGAAGAAAGACATCATGGACCCAGTGATGCAATGCACAACCCTTCCCAGCTAACTCAAATATCTCTCAAAAGGTATTTGTTTTAATCACACGGAGATCAACACGTTATCTATTGGTTTATTCACTCCGAATAGACTGGTATTGAAAAGGTGGCACTCCTCTCCAGCCATCGCTCACTAAATCAAAACGCACAATCGAGTCTAGAGCCAAGAGATCATCAAAAGTCTCATTAGGACACTTTCCATTTATTCCTTGCTTTCTCACACACTGTAAAAAGTAAGAGATTTTCATGATTCCTACGCAATATTCCTGTAATATTGCCAGAACATCCGAGTAATACGTAAGTATTACAATGAAGATGGAAATCCTGCTTGAGCCAACATCAAACAAGCTCATGGTAGGTTACACGTGCGGTTCTTTTAGAACCAATCTTGTGAAAAACTGGAAGGTAACAGTGGTTTAATTCTTAATTGAACTTAAACTCGTTCCAGGCCTCTTCGCATTATCATATGATCTTGCCAGAACACTCAGAGTGACTCTTTATTGACCACAGTGACGAGTGGAAATCCTTCTAGTGTCAACATCAAACAGCACTTGGTAGGTGACGTGCAAGATTCTTTATGAATTAAGCTCGTGACAACTGGAAAGCAACGATGGTGAAAATCTTAATTGAAATTCACTTGTTCCAGGTTTCATGAATTGACGGCTTTTAATCACAAGGATAATTTATCCAAGTGATTCACTCTTTATGTTCGCAGTCAGCTTTGGACGGTCGAATAAAGAGAACGGGTTCACCCGCGAAATCCTGTCAGGAAGTTACTTAATTGAAACTATCCGTCACGGGTACGATATCTAATATCGTCCAACGGTCTTCACCGACCGGAGGTAAAATGCTACCGAATTAGAATAAAATGTTCAAAGCCATTTTATTCGTGTCGTTGCTGTGTACCTGCTAAAGACGGTGGCGTTGCTGAGTACCTGTTAAAGACGGTGGCGTTGCTGTGTACCAGTGAAGACGGTGGTGTTGCGGTGTACCTGTAAAAGTCGTTCCCACATGCTTATGTCTTTTGCAACAAATATTCAAGAAAGTACAAGATGAAGTCTTCCGCTGTACCAAACTCTGAAGCTTTCAAGAATCCAACAAAAAGACGTAAGTGTGTGGAACATGAAGTCACGAGGAGGCAAAGTTCACAAGAAAGGCAAAGATCGCACGTGAAAGGCCAAAGAACAATGCTCTCAAGTCAAAGCCAAAAAGATCAAATCAACATATTCACAACAAAAGAAAGAAAAGAAGAAAAGACTACGAGCTAAAGAACGAAGACTTAGTATAGTATGCTAGGTTTAGAACTTTGTAACGTGGAGTGACCTCCCTTAGGGGGAGATTGTTAGAAATACGTTTTAACGTATATTAGAAGTATCGGTCACTCCACAATATGATTTATGTTGTAATAGCTCGTAGTTAGGAATTAGTTATTATTTGCTTATTAACTTAAGTAAGAACCGGTCCATGGGCTTGTCATGGACCGGCCCAAGTCCACTTATGACTTGGAACTATAAATACCCCTTTCCACTAAGGAAAGGGGTTGGTTGTTATCATTTCTAAGTTTCCACTTAATAAAATTCACATAGTTTCTCTCACTTTCTCTCTCTAACTTTCTCTCTCTAGAAATTAACAAACCCCTTCATAGATTCATTGATTATCAATATTCTACAATTATATAGATTGAATAGATTATAGGATTATTATTAGCCGCATGACATTGTTACCTTACTGTGAAAACAGCGGGCCGCGAACCCGACAAACAATTTGCCCATCTAAGTTAGCGTGTCGTCACAAAAATCACGCTATGGAATCTTCTCATACATAAATTCGCTTACCAATCAATGTGGTACGACGGGGATCAACCGTCAAGGCGCGAACTGGGGTGATCGTCCCCAAATAGTACTATCAAATGCATAAGCGTCTACCAAATCCCGGTAGTTCACAATTCATGCTAATGGGACTTTAAGTGACATAACCTAACTACTAATAATCCTTTTAGTCTCGAATATAGGGTCATAGCATCATTCGGGTCCATATCATTAAGCATACAATCGGGACTACTTGTGTTCTATTTTTATAAAAATCTAGCATGTTATCTCCCTCGCGGGTTTACAAATCATTTTATAAAACATTTAAAAGAGTGCGAGGCTATGAACTCACGTTGTTAATGAAAGGCGGATTATCGGCTACGGGCGTGCTTCGGTCACGGAAACCTATATAAATAATAATCGGTCTTAGACTCGGTCCAATGACTTTTATCAAAATAACAATATACATATGATTATTTTGTACATATGATGATGATCAAGTGGGTTTATACATCCTTGTTTACTCATTTTAGTGTTTACGTCTTGGTAACGTCTTACTAGTTCACTAGTTTTACCGATTTTACCTATTTAAGTCCATTAAGCCTTTTATAAGTTCTTTAACTTGTTTTTATCCATTTTATACCTATATGATCAGTATATATACTTTTCATGTTGGGTCCAAATGGGTTAAGCCCAATAAGCTCTTTTTACAAGTATTTATCTTATTAAGTCTAATTATTAGTTCAATAGGTTTAGTTAGCTCGTAAATGTCCGTAATTCTTATAGTTCGGGTTTTATCGGTTTTTACTTGTCTTAGTTATCTATACATCAGTATATAACTTTTATAAACTTTACATTAGACGGGTTTGGTCGTCTAAGTTTTATTTGGCGAAAAACGTTAATTTTACGGCGATAGCCGAAAAAGTCGTAAAAATCAAGTTTATAGTTTTTATTACTTATAAATATTATTTTACCACCATTTATATAATTTACCCATTTAATTAACCTTTTATACATTTATATAAATAAGTTTTATAAGTTAGTGGGTTTATATTTTTACATTTTATAAATTATAATGTGAGTGCTTATATAATAATAATAAACATTATTTCCAAAATCTGATTTTTAACTTCATATTCACCATTTTTATCATATCTAGAGTTCTACAATGACTTAGAAGCTCATTTTTAGATGACAAATTCTTCATAATATGTGCTACATATAACTTAGTTATAGATACTGCCCATTTTGAGTCTAAGTTGCCTTAACAGTCCCTACAAAACTGCTTATTCAGATTACACCACCTAACTTGTTTTGATCATATCTCACTCATTATTTTGATTCCATTGCATGGCCAACTCTCACATGTGTATAACATCATATACTTACTGTAAATGGATCAAACCATGCAATTTTATCAGTTCATCTTTTAGTTATCTACTGTTTTTATACAGCCAACTAATTAGTCAAGATTTTAGCTTCATTTCTTATAGTTATCATCATTTTTAAGCATATTTATCAACACTTGATCCCCACACAACATTTTTATCATCATATATACATCATATACATATACAAAATGAAAGAAAATACATTTGTTCTTTACAAAATAATAAGAGAAAAATGTAGAGGATGATCTTCTTTACCAATCCAAGTGGATTTCTTGTTTTAGGAAGGCAAGAACTTGATGAACACAACAAGTATCTCCAAGACCATCAAATATCAAGAACATAGGTTGGAAAATCAGCCCTAGGACACAAGCAAATCACCTCCAAAGATGTTAATATGGCCACCAAATGATCAAGGCTTCAAGAGAACACCTTAATAAGACTAGTAAACATGTGGTTTATGGCTAGAAAAGATCAATGATGGTGTTTGTTGGCTTATTTGGGACGGCACAAAGGGAGGAGTTGAGAGAGTTTTGGTGTTGAGTTGCATGGAAGAAATGGTAGAAATGAAACAAGTAACTAGTTTTGACTAGTTAGTGGTAAAGTTTGCTTAATGTGTAAGCATTTGCTTACACTTGTTGTAAGTTAGCTAACTTGATGCCACATTAGTGTTGTGGTGTCAAGTGTAGCCGTCCCATATTGCTAGTGGGGTGGGACAAAGTGTTTTGTCCCATCTCACTAGTTTACGGGTATTTCTCGATTCTAGTTTTCTCGATTTACGTGCCCTCGGGTCGTTTTACGAAAAACGTTTTTATAAATTATGAATCACCGTCACAAAACGAATCCAATAAAAATTGTCTCATCAAAAACGGAGTTCAAAAACGTAAATACGTAATCCTAAGGTTTCCGGTTTAGTCGTAAAAGACGCCAAATTATGCACGTAAGGCCAAATTTAAATCCGTAAATTGTGAGTTCGTCAACCAACACAAAAATAAGTTTCAAAATATTATACGAGAAAATATTTCACTACCTGAAAATGTTAGATTTGTCACAAGAGCCGTTTGATTTCTAAGCATATTCTCATTTTACCAAAAATAGTGAAGCAGGGGAGTCTTGGGGGGCCCAATGGGAGTCACGGGATACAAGTTTTGTGAGTGGGTTTGGGTTAGGGGACCTTTAATCAAGGTTCTGGAGTAAATGGGTTAAAACCCCTTTGATTTAGATGAAATGTGGATTAGGGTTTATAGGATAATAGGTGGGGATTTGATCTGAATTAGGGGAAATTAAATTTAAAAATGATGTTTAGTGGGAAAAGGGTTGACCAATTTGACCAGGTTTATTTAATAAACCTGGTGGGTTTGGGTTGTGGGCTGGTTGGGTTTTGGACGGGTATGGGTAGGAATAGTGGGTAGGGTCGGGTATTGGTGAGGTGTCATGAGTTGAATGGTGGAATGGAGTTTGTTGTCTGGGCAGTTTTGGCCCCCAAGGTTTCCTTTCTTGTTCATGTTGTAATAAACAGCAATAAAACCAATTCCCTTCGTTAATAAGTTTGGGAAGTTTACACTTTTGGCACAATAACTTTTCAAGCTTATAAACAAGGACCTTTAATGCATATTTTTGGATTCTTCAAGGGTAAAACTTGTATAATCTTCAAACATGGAGGACCTTTGTTGCCAAATGATGATTTCTTCAAGGGCTTATCTTGCCAAATCTTCAAAAATGAGGGACCAATGTTGACAATCTTCAATTCTTCAAGGACCATTTTGGAAATACCAGATTCGGGTCCGGTTCATTGTGCGGCTTCGTTTCCCGTGTTCGTTTTTGATTGATTCTTGTGATCTTTTTGTCATTTCCTCAATATCCGTACCTAAAATACACAAGCAACAAACACGAGCATATATTTGGCAGTTTTAATGATATTTTATGCATTTTAAGCCCGATTTGGACGATGAGACTATGTATAAAAGCAGTCTCATCACTCCCCCATACTAAACCATTGTCGTGCCCTCGCGCAATGCTAGAATAAAGTATCGTAGCATCTCCAAAGTTCATTTTTATTCACTTTTATTAAACTAACTACACTACTACTATTACTACTACTTGCGTTTTAGACATAATGTATGATTTTCATCGCATAATGGGACGTTTAGGTTCATAGAATAAGAACACGTGAATGCTTCGTTAGAAATAATTTCATCGTCCTCGATTTTCACACTAATTCCATGCCAAGCGTGCAACGAGATCATTGTCATTATAAGTTAGTAATGCTAACACTACTCATATGCCCTAATCACGTACTTATCCTCCCATTATTCCTAAGTTGTATCTCTTATATTTTATTATGTCTTGAATGTTTCACGAGGATACATTGTTTTACTTATGTGATAATAGAGATTTAGGTCTAAAAATAGAGTCCTAACGGTGTAACCAAGATCATCAAATCAATAACACCTCCTAATAGACAACGATGTCAAAAAATTAAGTTGACAAGAAGGATCGATAAACACGGTTTTATAACGGTTTTGAACATGAGACTTATTACCAAGACTTTTATACGCCCCCTAACAGAAGGGCCTTATTATCTTTGGTTTACCTCCATCTTTTATTCAACTTCGCCATGAAGCTTTTATTATGACTTCGGTCTTGCCTTGCCTTTTATTATCCGCCTCATCGGTGGTTTTATTAGCCAAAGACGTATATCCTCACGCTAAAGAGAATTTTGGATCTTTAAAGCTTCGAAGATTAAGGCTTGATTCACTTTCAGTTTTGCATAGATTTTTCGGCCTTGTGGGGCTTCAAATTGTTTGCTAGATTTAGGTGAGCACTTGAAAGCTTATTATTAGGTGAAGCTTTTGATTATTCGGGTGTCAATACTTCAAAACCGTGACGCTGGCGATACCTTAATGTCTTCCCAATTTAATTACACGGAAGCTACTAGAAAAGACTAGAAACCCAACAATCCTAACTAAACCGCTAAGTCAATATTTATTAAGCAAAAAATATTTACATGCGAAGAGAGAATAAGCAAACAACGAGAACACATGAGTTTTTGAAAGAATACGAGTACTCTACGTTTAGCATAGTAACTTATAATTAACTCTATCATTTCTCGTCCTCATTTAAGAGACTTAGCCTAGTGTGTAGTTAAGGAATCAAAGCTAAGTGCTCAACAGCACGGTCGAGTCAAAAATTACTCTTATTCTCGCCATCGGAAAACCTACATTCGTGTCTACAAACACTTATAAATCATGAGAAAATTTTTAAAATTTGGCCATTTTTAGCCTTATTTTGCATAAAACGATTAACAAAAAGATAAACTTTGGAAAGCGTGAAGGTTTGGCAAGGCAAGTATCTATTCACCCCCCATACTAAAGTTAAACATTGTCCTCAACGTTTCGAGTCTAGGGGTGCAAACACCCCCATACTAGAGACGTAGTCGAATGCCTAATCTAGCATGGAAAGGGTGTAACCAATAAATTAATAGCCGTTTATGAAGTGTGCTAAAAACCTAAGGTTAGAAAATCAAAAGGATATATCATTTGGATATTGAGAAATTCTTCAAAGCAAACGATCGAGTGCTCCCATAAAACGAACACGAGAGGCTCCAATCGTGAAGATCATGATCTAAAAACCACAATGCACAAACAACCACGGAACAAAGGTTGGAAGGGCACAAATCCCCTCACATTAACTACATTAGAAAGCAATAATATGTACATGGATAAGCATGGGTCTCCCCTACGAGGCACCTTGTTTTTGATAACCGAGTCAAAAGCTCGACTCGAATCCCCATAAATGTGATCATTTAGGGATAATCATGGTGTGGTCAATTTTTAGTGGGGCTTACATGATAAACAAGGCCCAAAAACAACCGGTATTAAGGACTAAGTCCTTTGATGGTGCAAAATACCGGGATCGAAGATGGCGTTCTCATTTTCATTGGAAAAACTAATCAACGCCACTTCATCATGAGTCAACAAAAACCCAAAGGGTTTCAAGAAAATAGGTGAGAAGAAATAGAAGGGTGGGACAATGGGTAAGTCATAAAAACCATGAGCTACTCGAGGTAGACTCGCACCAATCAAATGAAAAGATTTTCCATTTATTGCATCGGTGGAAGACCGAGATTTCCCTTTATAAGCAATTCCAGGATCAAATATCTCGTCCTTGGTGGAGAAAGGGGAGGGAACATAAGGGGCTTCCCCCACACTAAGTCCACACAAATCATCGTCAAAAGGAGAAGACGAGCTTGTAGCACTCAATACACGTGGTGATGACGGAGTTAGAATTGTAGAAAAATCTTTTAAATTAAATTTAAAATCTTTTCCTTTTTCATCTTTTAAACTCTCCTTGTGAAAACCCGATTTAATTATGTCAAAAATATTTGGTGTTTCTAAAGCAATGTTAGTCACACTAAAAATTCTCACATTTGAAAAGCGTTTTGGTAAAGGTGGTGGTAAGTTTTCAAAACGTTTTTCAACAAAGAAAACTCCCCCATCGGGATCAACACATTCATCATCCGAAGAATCGTTCGAGATTGGAAACGTAGGCTTAACACTCTTAACCTCCACCGGCGGAGGGGATGGAACTTCATTTTTATCAACAACTTCTAAAACTCTTTTGGAAATCTTTTTGCAAATGTTTGTGATGGGATTGACATTGTACAAAGACGTGATAGAATACACATGAGAAAGTGTGGAGTGTTGAGTTGCATTAATGACGAGTTCTTCCTCATTGAAACGAAGAGTGATTTTCCTTGCATGCACATCGATAAGTGATTCGAGGTATCCAAAAAAGATCGACCTAAAAGTAGCGGAACTTTAGGATCGATAGGAATATCAACAACAATAAAGTCTACAGGATAGTAGAACTTTCCAACTTTCACAAAGACGTCCTCGGCAACTCCACAAGCTAAAATCGTAGAATGATCGGCCATCTCGATTGACATTCTTGAAGGAGTGAGATTTGGAAGATTGAGCGATTTAAAAATCTCAGGAGGCATCAAATTAATACTAGCACCAAGATCGGCCAAGGCGTAGCATTCTTCCATGTCTTGTATAGCACATGGGATTAAAAACTTGCCGGGATCACCGACTTTTTGAGGTATGCGGCTAAGAAAAACCGAAGAACAACTAGACGATTTTTGCAATTTTTCTTTGTTATTCAACATACTTTTGAAGTTCGCGGCAAATCGAGGCATCATGACTAAGGCGTCGGCAAAACTTATATTAAAATGCAAGTCACGAAACATTTTCATAAAAAGTTCAAATTGATAGTTATTTCGTTCTTGTGCCTTTTCCTTGTCTCGTCTTGAAGGGCAAGGTAAGGGTGGTGTGGGTTGGGACATAGGCATAGGCATCGGCCTTGGAATCTCGGGTTCCATGATTGGTATTGGTTCAACCGTAGGTGTGGTTTGAGCGGTACTTCGTGGGCTTGGAATGTGCTCCTTTTCTACCACCACCTCGGGTTCTTTCTCTTTTTCCTTCTCCATAGAAGTACTTGGACGAGAAATGGGTTCTTTGAAAGTTTTACCACTACGAGTAGTAATAACCTTCAACTCTCCTTTCGGGTTCACGATGGTATCACTAGGAAGACCACCCGAAGAAGAAGGTTTACACATGATAGCTTCAAACATTTTAGCCATTCGGTCTTCAAACTTAGATTGCCTAGCATCCGCTTTTAACAACTCTTGTTTAATCTCATGTTGTCCTTGCTCCATTTTTTGTTGATTTTGTTGGAGACGTGTGACATTTCCTTCCATTTTATTAGCATGAATTTTAAGTTCATTAGCAAGTTCGTTTTTAAGCTCGTTTTTCAACTCGGATCTTAAGCTAACCATTTCACGTTGCATATTATCAAACTTAGCATCATTAGCCTTAGCATAATTCAAAAAATCTCCTTGAAGATTTTTGGTGTGATCATTTTGAAAACCTTGAGTGGTAGTTTGAAAATCACGGTTTTGGTTTTGGTTTGAAATTTGCCCATTTCCACTTTGATAATTACCCTTGTTGTAATTCCTTTGATTGCCTTGATAATTACCACCTTGGTTGTTGTTTCGATAGTTATTAGCATTTTGATTTGGTGGAGCTTGATTTTAGCGGGAACCTTGACCGTTTTGGTTATAAGTTCCCGTGGCTATATAAGCACTCGAAGTGTTACCATCCGCGGTAATGCACTCGGAAAGATCATGAGCTCCACCACACGACAAACAACTCTTAGAAACCGCTTTAACCGAAGCGGAATTTGAAGCTTCTTGAGCTTTCCAATGGGACATAAGGTTAGAAAATCTATCAAAAAACCGATTTTCTTCATTTGCTTCATCATGTAAGGCATTAATGCTACGAGACGATGACGATCCCAATTTGGCAACACTCGGTGTGTTACGAGGGCTATAAACCTTAGACCTATTCTCAATTATCACCAAAGCTTCTTCAACCGTTTTACACAAAAAATTACCACCCGCGGTGGCATTTAAATAATCTCTTTCATGATCGTTAAGTCCATTGTAAAACGTGTCTATTTGGTGCAAGTCGGAAAAATCGTGATGAGGACATTCATGTAACATCTCCTTAAACCTATTCCAAGCCATTGAAAAACTTTCATTTGATTCTTGTGAAAACTTTGAAATCTCATTTTTCAAATGCGTAGTCTTAGAGGGCGGAAAAAATTGGTTCACAAATTTCGAAACGAGATCCTTCCACGTCAATATAGAATTGGGTGGCTCTTTCTCTAACCAAATTTTAGCGGGCCCCGCTAAGGAATACGGAAAAAGCATCATCTTAATCGAGTCATTTGAGACATCCTTGAATTTGCAAGTGGCGGTAAGACGATTAAATTGGCGGATATGGTTGTGTGGATTGTCCTTCTCATCACCACGGAATTTGTTGTTTTGGATCATCGACAACAAACCCGTTTTTACCTCAAAATTCTCCGCAAGGATAGCGGGAATCACAATAGCTTCTCCATAACCCTCGGTGGGTGCTTGAAGTAACTCTATAAAACCCGTATTTAAATCGAGAAATATAAATACGCGGGTTATTTTACTTGAACCGTTCACGTAGAAATTATCAACGGAACAAACGCGAGAAAATTATTACAAGTATTATTTTATTACAAGTATTATTATTATACAAGATTTAAAAAAAATATATAATAAGAAATAAAAAGGAAAGAAAAGGGTCGGGTTTTAATATAAAGGAGAAGATTTGGGCTTAGCCCATTTGGATTATACAAACACACGGGGGTTTCCCCTTTCTCTTCCATATCACACGAACAAAAAAAAAGGAAACAGATTAGGGTTTCGGGTGTTGGCCGCCGAGAAGAAGAAAAAAAAAAAGGAAAGAGAGGGAGATCGGTTCATCCTAAACCACCAAGGTAATCCTAGTTTCTTTTATTCCTAAGTAATCAAACGTCTCGGTGGGTTTTCTTTTGCCCAGCCACGATCAGAAACAACCAAGAGGGTGTCGGGTTTGGGTGACCATACACAAAACCGAGACCTAAGGTCTCGGTGGTGGCTGTCCTTGATCGACCGAGGCAGAAAAACCCCATAAGGGGTGTGTTGTTTAGCTTACGACGAACAGGAAGGGGGGTTTGGTTGATGAAACCGAGACCTAGAGTCTCGATGATCCCCTCCTCTGCCCAGCCGTGACCCATACAGGGGCGGCTAGGGCCAGAACCCGACAAAAGGGTGTGTTTGGGGCTGCGTGTATATAAGGGTGTGTTTGGCTAGTATAAACAGTGGGAACTATAGTCCAACAGGGGGAAAACAGAGGTAAAAACAGTGGGGAAAGATGGGGCTTAAAATGGTTGTGTTGAGTAACATCAGCGACAGTTTTAGCGACAGTTTTTCCGTCGCGAAAACTGTTAGTTTTATGCAGTTGTTAAAACTCAGGTTTTGGTGACAAATTTAGCGACACTGTTTCTGTCACAAAAACTATTATATATATACAGTTTTAAGGGGACAGTTTTAGCGACAGTGTTAGTGACTCAGTTTTCGTCGTTAATTCCATATAGACAGATTTTTAATATAGTTGTGGCTTGTGTAACGCGACCGAGATGGGCTCGGTAAGCTCGGGACGTTATTATAAACCATAAAATAAATACTTTATGTTATACCTTTTTGTTTAAATTAAATTGTTTTATAAATATTTAATATATATATTTTTTAAGTGTATTAAATTAAATTAATTCGTTAATATTTAAAAAGAGTATATTTTAGAAAACGAATTAAACTATTTGAGAACTTCTAAATTAAGAGACTTTCTAAATTAGCAGGGTACTTATTATAGAAATACCTTATCGTCAGAAATACGTTGTACGTAGCTATTGGTAGAACGTTAATACATTAAAATGAATTATTTTAAGATCAGATTTAGCCGTAATTATACGTATAGAATATCTGAAATAAATAAATAAATAAGAAACCAATAAGATCAGTAAAATTTAATAATCGAATGTCAGCTAACTTATTCGCGTCCTTTATTCATGTAGCACGCGTGAAGCCCGAGTAGTATTCGTTCAGTCTTCCATTCAGTCAGTATTGGACTAGAGGTACGGATTTCCCGTCCTTTCAGTAAGGACTTCCTTTCTATGCATGATTAGGATTCCCCGTCTTCAGCCAAATGTTTTCCCCAGTATATGTTTAAGTTTATCTGTAATCATATCAATAACTAAATAAATTGCCTGAGCATTATATACAAGCATGATTAGTTTATGTACTAGTTACGGAGGTACCGTAACCACGGCACTAGAGGCACCGGTGTCGTGACTCACATGCAGGAGAGTGATATCCTGCATCGTCCCACTCAGCTCAGCTTGGCCATTTTATCAGTATTATTAGTGGGGCGTATGGATGCATCCTAGGCTACAGTTTACAGTTTAGCAGGTGAATGTGGTGTGTGCTCTACATCCTTCACATTGGAGTTGATCCCTCCACCCAGCACAATTATTTAGAGGTCACCCCTCTACAGCATGACGAGGACACCCCTCTATGTATTCATGCAGCAGTTGACTCAGTTCATGACCTATATAAGCTCTTGGCAAACTAAAATATAGAAAATGCATGTTTTCAGAATTAATAAGTTATATTTCAGTTTCAGTATATATGAACAGGTTAATCAGATTTTATGCAGAGTTTTACCACATGTCATATCAGTCTTATAGTTTCATTGTAGCCTTCTATTCCATTACTTTTAGTACTTCCTATTCATGCTATATCCGTCCACTGAGCGTCATGCTCAGCCGTAGTTTCCTTTCATGTTTTCAAACGGCAGGTACACAGGGACGATCTTAGGACTTCTAAGAGAGTACGTGCATTTGGATGGGAGCTATCCAGACTCCTTTATTTTTATGCACACATTACGTTACTTTACTTTGGTTGTTTGGACACTGTTTCGTCCTTTTTCTTTCAGTACTTAATCTTTATATTTTGGGCTTATGTTGGACTACCGATGTTTGATTCCGGTATTTCCGTTGGGTCAGTTAATGTTTAATACATTGCCTTGCATGCTTTGATGACACGCCATAAATACACGTAACGGTCCATTTATCCAAGTGGGGTGTTACAATTATGGTATCAGAGAGCAAGGTTCGACCTGTAGGCTCTAAAACTTGACCTGTGACTAGTGGGTAGTCATCAGGAACTCCCTGTATTTTGGCGTCGTTATCTTCCATGCTACTTCTGTATTTTATCAGTCAGATTTTCAAAATTTTGATTAAGTAAACGACTGGTACAGGACTGGCCATACTTAATCGCATGTGATTTCAGCGATATTTTCGTTTTGGTGAACTGACCATAGGCGTTCACCCTTGCTGTTTAAATTTGGTATAGATGAATTGACCATAGGCGTTCATCCTTACTCATGTCAGATTTATGTTTCAGAAATTGTCATTTTGTGAACTGACCCTAGGCGTTCACCAGTATTCATGTCACATTTTGCTAGCTATACCTTCATGAATTATACTAAGCATATTCAGAGTTATTACCTCAGGTTCTTACAGTTTTATCAACTCATCCTCTTTTATTTCAGATGCCACCCAGACGCGAAACCGAGAATGACCCTAACGCAGCTGCCATTGCTGCTGCTGTTCAGGCTGCTATACAGGCCATGTTACCCCAAATTCGTGATGAGATCCGAGCTGAATATCAAAATGGACCTCAGCAGAATAACAACCCTCCTGCTCTACCACCTTCCACTTTACCCGCTTGGCTGGATCTGTTTAACAAGCAGAAACCCCGACTGTTTGAGCAGACTGTAGCTCCAACTGACGTTGAAGACTGGATCTACCATATAGAGAAAATTTTTGGAGCTATGGGTTGTGGTGATGTTTTCAAAGTTAGGCTTGCAGTTTACAAACTGGAGGGTCCTGCTCTACATTGGTGGAGGTCTCAGAAATTGTCCAATGGGGGAGATGCTTGGGAGCTTGCATTGACCTGGGCACGTTTCAAGACGATGTTCTATGACCAGTTTTTCCCGCATGCGGAGCAAGCTAAGATGAAGAGGGACTTCCACGTTATTCGTCAGAATCATGGCGAGAACAGTATAGAGTTCATGCACCGATACCTCAGGATGGCTGGATTCTTAGGGGAGGCTGCCGGTACCGTAGAGGAGCAAGCGAAGCAATTTCGCTGGGCTCTTCACTCTAGGACTGCAGATAGACTGATGAGTGCCACATTCACTAATGTGTCACAAGTAGCTAATGCAGCTCGGGATGTCGAGATGCTTTTCGAGAGAGATGAGCTCGAGAATGTAGAACGTCCGGAGAAGAGGTACATCTCACCCAACAGACTTAAACAACTTAGCCCCATTATTGCTTGTCAACTTATATGTATTGACTTATCCAATTATAATCTTACAGACCCAGAGGAGGAGACCGATCCCAATCGGCTACTCCGCATCAGAACTACAGGAACCACGGTCAGTCATACGACCGTAATCGGTCAGATAAGAGGAATGGCGGTGATAATTACCGCGGCAGCTCCAACTCATCTGGCAGCTACAGGTGAGTCTTTAAGCTCCAGAAATACTAAACTATCGTGTAAAACAGATCTTAATTTTTTTTTTGTAAATTCCAACAGAGATGCTGGACAGGGGCGTGACCAAAACAACAGGGGTCAGCAGGTTGCCCGACCGGCAAATTCTGGTAATTTTAATTTCAGTCAGACAGCCTTATTTCAGGTTAGGATATCAGAATCGTGACACGTGTTTTTCATCATAAATCAGGTTCTCAGCAAACCAGGGCTGCTTCTACCGTGTATATGTATCCCACTTGCATCACATGTGGAAAGAAACACACGGGACCGTGCCGTCGTGGTACAAGTGGTTGTTTCCAGTGTGGCCAGCCGGGCCATCTGAAGAGGGATTGCAAGAGCGAGAATACTGCTGGTACCTCAGGCCAGACACCTCAGATGTTACCTCCGCCACCACCACTACCACCAACCACTGGTCGTGTCTACACTACTACCCGTGAGCAAGCAAATAAGACCGCAGGTACCATTACTGGCATTTTGTTTATACACGGACATGCTGCTTGCGTACTTTTCGATACATGCGCCACGCACTCGGTTATATCTACTTCATATGCTGTTCGAATAAACATGACCCCTACGCCACTAGACAGTGCACTTAGTATATCTACCCCCATGCGAGACTCTGTACTCATTACCCAGGTGTATAAGGATCTCCCTCTTGAGTTTGATGATAAAATCCGTCCAGTCAGTGCTCTTCCTTTAGATATGTGTGAATTCGATATTATTCTGGGTATGGATTGGTTGTCGGTTCATCATGCCACCATAGATTGTCATGCTCAACGGGTCATCTTTGGTGATGTCCAGACACCAGAGTATATTCACCGAGGCTTCCTACCAGGAAAACATGTTCAGATCATTTCAGCTTTACAGGCTCGTACCTTATTATATCATGGTTGTGAGGGTTTCCTAGCTACAGTCTATGACACGACTTCTGAAACACCTTCAATTCATGATCAGCCAGTTGTGTCAGACTTTCCAGATGTCTTTCCAGAGGAACTTCCAGGTTTACCTCCCATGCGAGAGGTAGAATTTGGTATTGATCTCATCCCAGGTGCAGAACCAGTATCTAAAGCTCCTTACCGTATGGCTCCTGTAGAGCTTAAGGAACTGAAGGATCAACTTTAGGAACTTCTCGAAAGGGGTTTCATTCGTCCAAGCGTGTCACCTTGGGGCGCTCCAGTATTGTTTGTCAAGAAAAAGGATGGTAGCATGCGTTTGTGTATTGACTACCGTGAGTTGAATAAGCTCACTATTCGTAACCGTTATCTGCTTCCTCGTATTGACGATTTATTCGATCAGCTTCAGGGTGCCAAGCACTTCTCAAAAATCGATCTACGATCAGGCTACCATCAGCTGCGTGTAAAAGAGCAGGATATATCCAAAACTGCTTTTCGCACGAGGTACGATCATTACGAGTTTGTCGTTATGCCATTCGGTCTCACGAATGCGCCCGCAGTATTTATGGACTTAATGAACAGAGTCTTCCACGAATTTTTAGACAAGTTTGTGATCGTATTCATCGATGATATCCTCATTTTCTCCAAATCCAAGGAGGAACATGAGAACCATCTCCGTACAGTTTTGCAGATTCTCAGACGAGAAAAGCTATATGCTAAATTTTCGAAGTGCGAGTTTTGGCTGAATACAGTGGCGTTCCTAGGTCACATTGTTTCTGCGGAAGGAATCACCATGGATCCTGCGAAGGTTGAGGCTATCACCAAATGGCCAAGACCGACGTCCATCACGGAGATACGTAGTTTTCTTGGGTTGGCGGGTTATTACCGCAGGTTTGTGGAAAACTTCTCACGATTGGCATTACCATTGACCCAACTCATGCGAAAAGGTGAGAAGTTTATATGGACCGAGGAGAGAGAAAAGAGTTTTGAGGAACTCAAGCATCGATTGATCTCAGCGCCGATACTTACTCTTCCGTCCGGTACAGGTGGTTATCAGATTTACAGCGACGCATCAGGAAAGGGCTTAGGCTGTGTTCTTATGCAGCATGGGAAAGTCATTGCTTATGCTTCGCGTCAACTAAAGCCGTATGAGAAAAATTATCCTACTCATGATCTAGAGCTCGCAGCAGTCGTTTTCGCCCTTAAAATCTGGAGGCATTATTTATACGGTGAGTCGTGTGATATTTTCACCGATCACAAAAGTCTCAAGTACATATTCACCCAACGAGAGTTGAACATGAGACAGTGGTGATGGTTAGAACTGCTGAAAGACTATGACACTAATATCCAGTATCACCCAGGTAAAGAAAATGTAGTGGCAGATGCCCTTAGCAGAAAGTCAGGTATGGTAAATGGCATCAAAGTTCAAGAAGAAATTATTCAGGACTTAGAGCGTTATGATATTGAGCTCTTAGTACGCGGACAAAGGGGATACTGGGCTAGTTTGAGAGTAGAACCAGATTTACGCTCTAGGATTAAAGCCGCACAAAAGGATGATGGTGAAATCTGGGCGATTGTCCAGAACATTGACCGTCAGACCGAATTTCGCATCAATGACGACGGTATTGTATGGCAGGGTACCAAACTCTGCGTTCCAGAAGATCCTCTCTCAGAGAAGCCTTGATGACTGAGGCTCACAGCTCTCCGTTCTCTATTCATCCAGGTTCCACTAACATGTACCATGATCTTAAGCAGCATTTTTGGTGGAGCGGCATGAAGCAAGATGTCGCAACTTTTGTTTCTAAATGTCTAACCTGCCAGCAGGTTAAGATAGAACATCAGCGTACCAGCGGTTTACTTCAGCCATTAGATATTCCAATGTGGAAATGGGACAAGATCTCTATGGATTTTGTTACCGGACTACCACAGACTCAGCAGAGACATGATGCAATCTGGGTAGTTGTCGATCGGTTGACCAAGTCAGCACATTTCATTCCTATTCGCAAAGATTTCACAGTCAGTAAATTAGCGAAACTATTCACCGAGGAGATCGTACGATTACATGGCACCCCCTCCGAAATTATATCAGATAGGGATCCACGGTTCACTTCTCATTTCTGGAGAGGTTTGCATAAAGCTTGGGGAACTAGGCTCAAACTCAGCACAGCTTTCCATCCACATACGGACGGTCAGTCAGAGCGTACCATCCAGACCTTAGAGGACATGCTACGCGCATGTGCATTAGAATGGACAGGACACTGGGATGACTATATTTGCTTGGTCGAGTTTGCCTACAACAACAGTTGGCATGCTAGTATCAAGCGTGCTCCATTCGAGATGTTATACGGCAGAAAATGCCGTGCTCCTATTTGTTGGGATCAGGTGGGAGAACGTTTGATTGAAGGACCTGAACTGATAGAACTGACCAATGAAAAGGTCGCCATCGCTAGGGCAAAGCTGCAAGAAGCGCGTACTCGCCAGAAGAGTTACGCCGACAAGCATCGTAGAGATCTATCATTTCAGACTAGAGATCGTGTGTTTCTCAAAGTATCACCCGCACGCGGTGTCAGACGTTTTGGCCTCAAAGGCAAACTTAGCCCTCGCTACATCGGGCCATTTGAAATCCTTGAACGTGTCGGGGAAGTATTGTATCGGTTGGCGCTGCCGCCTCAGCTTTCACACGTCCACAACGTGTTTCATGTATCATTACTCAGAGGATACAACTATCATGAGCTGCATAAAGTAAATTATCCACTCGATCAGATTCGGGAGGATTTATCTTATATTGAGGAACCCGAAGCAGTCTTAGGTCGCCAGGATCGAGTTATGAGAAGGAAGACCATTCCTTTCGTTAAAGTCCTGTGGAGGAACCATACCGAGCGGGAGGCCACTTGGGAAATAGAGGAGTCTATACGGACTTCTTATCCTCACTTTCAGTTTTGATTCGGGTATGTCTCTTTAGCTTTTATGTCTTCCAGCTTATTAGCATTTCAGTTTTTACTCCAGTCAGCTTAAGTACCTTATAATTCGGGGACGAATTCTTCTTTTAGAGGGGAAGAATTGTAAAACCCAGTACGGCCATATCTTTAATTCGGGTACGAATTATTCCTTTTAGAGGGGAAGAATTGTAAAACCCGTATTTAAGTCGAGAAATATAAATACGCGGGTTATTTTACTTGAACCGTTCACGTAGAAATTATCAATGGAACAAACGCGAGAAAATTATTACAAGTATTATTTTATTACAAGTATTATTATTATACAAGATTTAAAAAAAAATATAATAAGAAATAAAAAGGAAAGAAAAGGGTCGAGTTTTAATATAAAGGAGAAGATTTGGGCTTAGCCCATTTGGATTATACAAATACACGGGGGTTTCCCCTTTCTCTTCCATATCACACGAACAAAAAAAAAGGAAACAGATTAGGGTTTCGGGTGTTGGCCACCGGGAAGAAGAAAAAAAAAGGAAAGAGAGGGAGATCGGTTCATCCTAAACCACCAAGGTAATCCTAGTTTCTTTTATTCCTAAGTAATCAAACGTCTCGGTGGGTTTTCTTTTGCCCATCCACGATCAGAAACAACCAAGAGGGTGTCGGGTTTGGGTGACCATACACAAAACCGAGACCTAAGGTCTCGGTGGTGGCTGTCCTTGATCGACCGAGGCAGAAAAACCCCATAAGGGGTGTGTTGTTTAGCTTACGACGAACAGGAAGGGGGGTTTGGTTGATGAAACCGAGACCTAGATTCTCGATGATCCCCTCCTCTGCCCAGCCGTGACCCATACAGGGGCGGCTAGGGCCAGAACCCGACAAAAGGGTGCGTTTGGGGCTGCGTGTATATAAGGGTGTGTTTGGCTAGTATAAACAGTGGGAACTATAGTCCAACAGGGGGAAAACAGAGGTAAAAACAGTGGGGAAAGATGGGGCTTAAAATGGTTGTGTTGAGTAACATCAGCGACAATTTTAGCGACAGTTTTTCTGTCGCGAAAACTGTTAGTTTTATGCAGTTGTTAAAACTCAGGTTTTGGTGACAGATTTAGCGACACTGTTTCTGTCACAAAAACTATTATATATATACAATTTTAAGGGGACAGTTTTAGCGACAGTGTTAGTGACTCAGTTTTCGTCGTTAATTCCATATAGACAGATTTTTAATATAGTTGTGGCTTGTGTAACGCGACCGAGATGGGCTCGGTAAGCTCGGGACGTTATTATAAACCATAAAATAAATACTTTATGTTATACCTTTTTGTTTAAATTAAATTGTTTTATAAATATTTAATATATATATTTTTTAAGTGTATTAAATTAAATTAATTCGTTAATATTTAAAAAGAGTATATTTTAGAAAACGAATTAAACTATTTGAGAACTTCTAAATTAAGAGACTTTCTAAATTAGCGGGGTACTTATTATAGAAATACCTTATCGTCAGAAATACGTTGTACGTAGCTATTGGTAGAACGTTAATACATTAAAATGAATTATTTTAAGATCAGATTTAGCCGTAATTATACGTATAGAATATCTGAAATAAATAAATAAATAAGAAACCAATAAGATCAGTAAAATTTAATAATCGAATGTCAGCTAACTTATTCGCGTCCTTTATTCATGTAGCACGCGTGAAGCCCGAGTAGTATTCGTTCAGTCTTACATTCAGTCAGTACTGGACTAGAGGTACGGATTTCCCGTCCTTTCAGTAAGGACTTCCTTTCTATGCATGATTAGGATTCCCCGTCTTCAGCCAAATGTTTTCCCCAGTATATGTTTAAGTTTATCTGTAATCATATCAATAACTAAATAAATTGCCTGAGCATTATATACAAGCATGATTAGTTTATGTACTAGTTACGGAGGTACCGTAACCACGGCACTAGAGGCACCGGTGTCGTGACTCACATGCAGGAGAGTGATATCCTGCATCGTCCCACTCAGCTCAGCTTGGCCATTTTATCAGTATTATTAGTGGGGCGTATGGATGCATCCTAGGCTACAGTTTACAGTTTAGCAGGTGAATGTGGTGTGTGCTCTACATCCTTCACATTGGAGCTGATCCCTCCACCCAGCACAATTATTTAGAGGTCACCCCTCTACAGCATGACGAGGACACCCCTCTATGTATTCATGCAGCAGTTAACTCAGTTCATGACCTATATAAGCTCTTGGCAAACTAAAATACAGAAAATGCATGTTTTCAGAATTAATAAGTTATATTTCAGTTTCAGTATATATGAACAGGTTAATCAGATTTTATGCAGAGTTTTACCACATGTCATATCAGTCTTATAGTTTCATTGTAGCCTTCTATTCCATTACTTTTAGTACTTCCTATTCATGCTATATCCGTCCACTGAGCGTCATGCTCAGCCGTAGTTTCCTTTCATGTTTTCAAACGGCAGGTACACAGGGACGATCTTAGGACTTCTAAGAGAGTACGTGCATTTGGATGGGAGCTATCCAGACTCCTTTATTTTTATGCACACATTACGTTACTTTACTTTGGTTGTTTGGACACTGTTTCGTCCTTTTTCTTTCAGTACTTAATCTTTATATTTTGGGCTTATGTTGGACTACCGATGTTTAATTCCGGTATTTCCGTTGGGTCAGTTAATGTTTAATACATTGCCTTGCATGCTTTGATGACACGCCATAAATACACGTAACGGTCCATTTATCCAAGTGGGGTGTTACAATTATGGTATCAGAGCGCAAGGTTCGACCTGTAGGCTCTAAAACTTGACCTGTGACTAGTGGGTAGTCATCAGGAACTCCCTGTATTTCGGCGTCGTTATCTTCCATGCTACTTCTGTATTTTATCAGTCAGATTTTCAAAATTTTGATTAAGTAAACGACTGGTACAGGACTGGCCATACTTAATCGCATGTGATTTCAGCGAAATTTTCGTTTTGGTGAACTGACCATAGGCGTTCACCCTTGTTGTTTAAATTTGGTATAGATGAATTGACCATAGGCGTTCATCCTTACTCATGTCAGATTTATGTTTCAGAAATTGTCATTTTGTGAACTGGCCCTAGGCGTTCACCAGTATTCATGTCACATTTTGCTAGCTATACCTTCATGAATTATACTAAGCATATTCAGAGTTATTACCTCAGGTTCTTACAGTTTTATCAACTCATCCTCTTTTATTTCAGATGCCACCCAGACGCGAAACCGAGAATGACCCTAACGCAGCTGCCATTGCTGCTGCTGTTCAGGCTGCTATACAGGCCATGTTACCCCAAATTCGTGATGAGATCCGAGATGAATATCAAAATGGACCTCAGCAGAATAACAACCTTCCTGCTCCACCACCTGCCACTTTACCCGCTTGGCTGGATCTGTTTAACAAGCAGAAACCCTGACTGTTTGAGCAGACTGTAGCTCCAACTGACGCTGAAGACTGGATCTACCATATAGAGAAATTTTTTGGAGCTATGGGTTGTGGTGATGTTTTCAAAGTTAGGCTTGCAGTTTACAAGCTGGAGGGTCCTGCTCTACATTGGTGGAGGTCTCAGAAATTGTCCAATGGGGGAGATGCTTGGGAGCTTGCATTGACCTGGGCACGTTTCAAGACGATGTTCTATGACCAGTTTTTCCCGCATGCGGAGCAAGCTAAGATGAAGAGGGACTTCCACGTTATTCGTCAGAATCATGGCGAGAACAGTATAGAGTTCATGCACCGATACCTCAGGATGGCTGGATTCTTAGGGGAGGTTGCGGGTACCGTAGAGGAGCAAGCGAAGCAATTTCGCTGGGCTCTTCACTCTAGGACTGCAGATAGACTGATGAGTGCCACATTTACTAATGTGTCACAAGTAGCTAATGCAGCTCGGGATGTCGAGATAGACTGATGAGCTCATCTCTCTCGAAAAGCATCTCGACATCCCGAGCTGCATTAGCTACTTGTGACACATTAGTGAATTTGGCACTCATCAGTCTATCTGCAGTCCTAGAGTGAAGAGCCCAGCGAAATTGCTTTGCTTGCTCCTCTACGGTACCCGCAGCCTCCCCTAAGAATCCAGCCATCCTGAGGTATCGGTGCATGAACTCTATACTGTTCTCGCCATGATTCTGACGAATAACGTGGAAGTCCCTCTTCATCTTAGCTTGCTCCGCATGCGGGAAAAACTGGTCATAGAACATCGTCTTGAAACGTGCCCAGGTCAATGCAAGCTCCCAAGCATCTCCCCTATTCGACAATTTCTGAGACCTCTACCAATGTAGAGCAGGACCCTCCAGCTTGTAAACTGCAAGCCTAACTTTGAAAACATCACCACAACCCATAGCTCCAAAAAATTTCTCTATATGGTAGATCCAGTCTTCAGCGTCAGTTGGAGCTACAGTCTGCTCAAACAGTCGGGGTTTCTGCTTGTTAAACAGATCCAGCCAAGCGGGTAAAGTGGCAGGTGGTGGAGCAGGAGGGTTGTTATTCTGCTGAGGTCCATTTTGATATTCAGCTCGGATCTCATCACGAATTTGGGGTAACATGGCCTGTATAGCAGCCTGAACAGCAGCAGCAATGGCAGCTGCGTTAGGGTCATTCTCGGTTTCGCGTTTGGGTGGCATCTGAAATAAAAGAGGATGAGTTGATAAAACTGTAAGAACCTGAGGTAATAACTCTGAATATGCTTAGTATAATTCATGAAGGTATAGCTAGCAAAATGTGACATGAATACTGGTGAACGCCTAGGGTCAGTTCATAAAATGACAATTTCTGAAACATAAATCTGACATGAGTAAGGATGAACGCCTATGGTCATTCATCTATACCAAATTTAAACAGCAAGGGTGAACGCCTATGGTCAGTTCACCAAAACGAAAATTTCGCTGAAATCACATGCGATTAAGTATGGCCAGTCTTGTACCAGTCGTTTACTTAATCAAAATTTTGAAAATCTGACTGATAAAATGTAGAAGTAGCATGGAAGATAACGACGCCAAAATACAGGGAGTTCCTGATGACTACCCACTAGTCACAGGTCAAGTTTTAGAGCCTACAGGTCGAACCTTGCGCTCTGATACCATAATTGTAACACCCCACTTGGATAAATGGACCGTTACGTGTATTTATGGCGTGTCATCAAAGCATGCAAGGCAATGTATTAAACATTAACTGACCCAACGGAAATACCGGAATCAAACATCGGTAGTCCAACATAAGCCCAAAATATAAAGATTAACTACTGAAAGAAAAAGGAAGAAACAGTGTCCAAACAACCAAAGTAAAGTAACGTAATGTGTGCATAAAAATAAAGGAGTCTGGATAGCTCCCATCCAAATGCACGTACTCTCTTAGAAGTCCTAAGATCGTCCCTGTGTACCTGCCGTTTGAAAACATGAAAGGAAACTACGGCTGAGCATGACGCTCAGTGGACGGATATAGCATGAATAGGAAGTACTAAAAGTAATGAAATAGAAGGCTACAATGAAACTATAAGACTGATATGACATGTGGTAAAACTCTGCATAAAATCTGATTAACCTGTTCATATATACTGAAACTGAAATATAACTTATTAATTCTGAAAACATGCATTTTCTGTATTTTAGTTTGCCAAGAGCTTATATAGGTCATGAACTGAGTCAACTGCTGCATGAATACATAGAGGGGTGTCCTCGTCATGCTGTAGAGGGGTGACCTCTAAATAATTGTGTTGGGTGGAGGGATCAGCTCCAATGTGAAGGATGTAGAGCACACACCACATTCACCTGCTAAATTGTAAACTGTAGCCTAGGATGCATCCATACGCCCCACTAATAATACTGATAAAATGGCCAAGCTGAGCTGAGTGGGACGATGCAGGATATCACTCTCCTGCATGTGAGTCACGACACCGGTGCCTCTAGTGCCGTGGTTACGGTACCTCCGTAACTAGTACATAAACTAATCATGCTTGTATATAATGCTCAGGCAATTTATTTAGTTATTGATATGATTACAGATAAACTTAAACATATACTGGGGAAAACATTTGGCTGAAGACGTGGAATCCTAATCATGCATAGAAAGGAAGTCCTTACTAAAAGGACGGGAAATCCGTACCTCTAGTCCAGTACTGACTGAATGGAAGACTGAACGAATACTACCCCGGCTTCACGCGTGCTACATGAATAAAGGACGCGAATAAGTTAGCTGACATTCGATTATTAAATTTTACTGATCTTATTGGTTTCTTATTTATTTATTTATTTCAGATATTCTATACGTATAATTACGGCTAAATCTGATCTTAAAATAATTCATTTTAATGTATTAACGTTCTACCAATAGCTACGTACAACGTATTTCTGACGATAAGGTATTTCTATAATAAGTACCCCGCTAATTTAGAAAGTCTCTTAATTTAGAAGTTCTCAAATAGTTTAATTCGTTTTCTAAAATATACTCTTTTTAAATATTAACGAATTAATTTAATTTAATACACTTAAAAAATATATATATTAAATATTTATAAAACAATTTAATTTAAACAAAAAGGTATAACATAAAGTATTTATTTTATGGTTTATAATAACGTCCCGAGCTTACCGAGCCCATCTCGGTCGCGTTACACAAGCCACAACTATATTAAAAATCTGTCTATATGGACTTAACGACGAAAACTGAGTCACTAACACTGTCGCTAAAACTGTCCCCTTAAAACTGTATATATATAATAGTTTTTGTGACAGAAACAGTGTCGCTAAATCTGTCACCAAAACCTGAGTTTTAACAACTGCATAAAACTAACAGTTTTCGCGACGGAAAAACTGTCGCTAAAACTGTCGCTGATGTTACTCAACACAACCATTTTAAGCCCCATCTTTCCCCACTGTTTTTACCTCTGTTTTCCCCCTGTTGGACTATAGTTCCCACTGTTTATACTAGCCAAACACACCCTTATATACACGCAACCCCAAACGCACCCTTTTGTCGGGTTCTGGCCCTAGCCGCCCCTGTATGGGTCACGGCTGGGCAGAGGAGGGGATCATCGAGACTCTAGGTCTCGGTTTCATCAACCAAACCCCCCTTCCTGTTCGTCGTAAGCTAAACAACACACCCCTTATGGGGTTTTTCTGCCTCGGTCGATCAAGGACAGCCACCACCGAGACCTTAGGTCTCGGTTTTGTGTATGGTCACCCAAACCCGACACCCTCTTGGTTGTTTCTGATCGTGGTTGGGCAAAAGAAAACCCACCGAGACGTTTGATTACTTAGGAATAAAAGAAACTAGGATTACCTTGGTGGTTTAGGATGAACCGATCTCCCTCTCTTTCCTTTTTTTTTCTTCTTCCCGGCGGCCAACACCGGAAACCCTAATCTGTTTCCTTTTTTTTTGTTCGTGTGATATGGAAGAGAAAGGGGAAACCCCCGTGTGTTTGTATAATCCAAATGGGCTAAGCCCAAATCTTCTCCTTTATATTAAAACCCGGCCCTTTTCTTTCCTTTTTATTTCTTATTATATTTTTTTTTTAAATCTTGTATAATAATAATACTTGTAATAAAATAATACTTGTAATCATTTTCTCGCGTTTGTTCCGTTGATAATTTCTACGTGAAGGTTCAAGTAAAATAACCCGCGTATTTATATTTCTCGATTTAAATACGGGTTTTACAATTCTTCCCCTCTAAAAGGAATAATTCGTCCCCGAATTAAAGATATGGCCGTACTGGGTTTTACAATTCTTCCCCTCTAAAAGAAGAATTCGTCCCCGAATTATAAGGTACTTAAGCTGACTGGAGTAAAAACTGAAATGCTAATAAGTTGGAAGACATAAAAGCTGAAGAGACATACCCGAATCAAAACTGAAAGTGAGGATAAGAAGTCCGTATAGACTCCTCTGTTTCCCAAGTGGCCTCCCGCTCGGTATGGTTCCTCCACAGGATTTTAACGAAAGGAATGGTCTTCCTTCTCATAACTCGATCCTGGCGACCTAAGACTGCTTCGGGTTCCTCAATATAAGATAAATCCTCCCGAATCTGATCGAGTGGATAATTTACTTTGTGCAGCTCATGATAGTTGTATCCTCTGAGTAATGATACATGAAACACGTTGTGGACGTGTGAAAGCTGAGGCGGCAGCGCCAACCGATACGATACTTCCCCGACACGTTCAAGGATTTCAAATGGCCCGATGTAGCGAGGGCTAAGTTTGCCTTTGAGGCCAAAACGTCTGACACCGCGTGCGGGTGATACTTTGAGAAACACACGATCTCCAGTCTGAAATGATAGATCTCTGCGATGCTTGTCGGCGTAACTCTTCTGGCAAGTACGTGCTTCTTGCAGCTTTGCCCTAGCGATGGCGACCTTTTCATTGGTCAGTTCTATCAGTTCAGGTCCTTCAATCAAACGTTCTCCCACCTGATCCCAACAAATAGGAGCACGGCATTTTCTGCCGTATAACATCTCGAATGGAGCACGCTTGATACTAGCATGCCAACTGTTGTTGTAGGCAAACTCGACCAAGCAAATATAGTCATCCTAGTGTCCTGTCCATTCTAATGCACAGGCGCGTAGCATGTCCTCTAAGGTCTGGATGGTACGCTCTGACTGACCGTCCGTCTGTGGATGGAAAGCTGTGCTGAGTTTGAGCCTAGTTCCCCAAGCTTTATGAAAACCTCTCCAGAAATGAGAAGTGAACCGTGGATCCCTATCTGATATAATTTCGGAGGGGGTACCATGTAATCGTACGATCTCCTCGGTGAATAGTTTCGCTAATTTACTGACTGCGAAATCTTTGCGAATAGGAATGAAATGTGCTGACTTGGTCAACCGATCGACAACTACCCAGATTGCATCATGTCTCCGCTGAGTCTGTGGTAGTCCGGTAACAAAATCTATAGAGATCTTGTCCCATTTCCACATTGGAATATCTAATGGCTGAAGTAAACCGCTGGTACGCTGATGTTCTATCTTAACCTGCTGGCAGGTTAGACATTTAGAAACAAAAGTTGCGACATCTTGCTTCATGCCGCTCCACCAAAAATGCTGCTTAAGATCATGGTACATCTTAGTGGAACCTGGATGAATAGAGAACGGAGAGTTGTGAGCCTCAGTCATTAAGGCTTCTCTGAGAGCAGGATCTTCTGGAACGCAGAGTTTGGTACGCTACCATACAATACCGTCGTCATCGATGCGAAATTCGGTCTGACGGTCAATGTTCTGGACAATCGCCCAGATTTCACCATCATCCTTTTGTGCGGCTTTAATCCTAGAGAGTAAATCTGGTTCTACTCTCAAACTAGCCCAGTATCCCCTTTGTCCGCGTACTAAGAGCTCAATATCATAACGCTCTAAGTCCTGAATAATTTCTTCTTGAACTTTGATGCCATTTACCATACCTGACTTTCTGCTAAGGGCATCTGCCACAACATTTGCTTTACCTGGGTGATACTGGATATTAGTGTCATAGTCTTTCAGCAGTTCTAACCATCGCCGCTGTCTCATGTTCAACTCTCGTTGGGTGAATATGTACTTGAGACTTTTGTAATCGGTGAAAATATCACACGACTCACCGTATAAATAATGCCTCCAGATTTTAAGGGCGAAAACGACTGCTGCGAGCTCTAGATCATGAGTAGGATAATTTTTCTCATACGGCTTTAGTTGACGCGAAGCATAAGCAATGACTTTCCCATGCTGCATAAGAACACAGCCTAAGCCCTTTCCTGATGCGTCGCTGTAAATCTGATAACCACCTGTACCGGACGGAAGAGTAAGTATCGGCGCTGAGATCAATCGATGCTTGAGTTCCTCAAAACTCTTTTCTCTCTCCTCGGTCCATATAAACTTCTCACCTTTTCGCATGAGTTGGGTCAATGGTAATGCCAATCGTGAGAAGTTTTCCATAAACCTGCGGTAATAACCCACCAACCCAAGAAAACTACGTATCTCCGTGACGGACGTCGGTCTTGGCCATTTGGTGATAGCCTCAACCTTCGCAGGATCCATGGTGATTCCTTCCGCAGAAACAATGTGACCTAGGAACGCCACTGTATTCAGCCAAAACTCGCACTTCGAAAATTTAGCATATAGCTTTTCTCGTCTGAGAATCTGCAAAACTGTACGGAGATGGTTCTCATGTTCCTCCTTGGATTTGGAGAAAATGAGGATATCATCGATAAATACGATCACAAACTTGTCTAAAAATTCGTGGAAGACTCTGTTCATTAAGTCCATAAATACTGCGGGCGCATTCGTGAGACCGAATGGCATAACGACAAACTCGTAATGACCGTACCTCGTGCGAAAAGCAGTTTTGGATATATCCTGCTCTTTTACACGCAGCTGATGGTAGCCTGATCGTAGATCGATTTTTGAGAAGTGCTTGGCACCCTGAAGCTGATCGAATAGATCGTCAATACGAGGAAGCGGATAACGGTTACGAATAGTAAGCTTATTCAACTCACGGTAGTCAATACACAAACGCATGCTACCATCCTTTTTCTTGACAAACAATACTGGAGCTGTGACAATCCGTCAATTTATGATTGATATTTTATTCTCAGATAATTATTTGAAAATATTATTTTAATGTTACAATATGAACTCACTTATTTTTGGGAAGTAATTTGGATTTACGTCTTGAAGTAGCGTCGACTACGTCTAAACCGGAGGATTCAACGTTACGTGCTTACGTTTACTTACACCGTCCTTGGTGACAGTCCGACATTTCAGAAAATAAATTTGTCCATGAATATTATTTTGGAGTTTTAAATTTGAGTTGGTTCATAAACTCACAAATTTACGAAAAGAGACTAGGACTTACGATTTTATTTTAACGTCCTTTACGACTAAACCAGAAACCTTAGGATTACGTATTTACGTTTTCGAACTCCGTTTTTGATGAGACAATTTTTATTGAATTCGTTTTGTGACGTTGATTCATAATTTATAAAAACGTTTTTCGTAAAACGACCCGAGGGCACGCAAATCGAGGAAACTAGAATCGAGGAATAACCGTAAATAAATGGGGATGAGACAAGATAACTCTTGCCCCACCCCCATAACATGTGGTGGCCAAGCTTCCATAACACACCCTTGTGTGTCAAAATTAAGCTAAGTTGTGGACACTTGTCCTCCTAAGTTTACCAAAACCACCTAAGACTTAAAATTACTAACTCAAACAACACACACTCATTTCTTACATGCAAAACCATCTAAAATCTCTCTCTCACTCTCCCATGGCCATTCATATTACCACCACCACCACAATAACCATCAAAAATTTACCATAAACAAAGGCTACAATCTACATTTGATGATGTCCTTTTAAAGATATAAAGATTGGAGGTGATCTTAACTTATGAAAAGGAGTTTTCATTAGGTTAAAGGGCTGATTTCATGGAGGTCTTCATCCATCCAAAGGACTCAAGAAGTTGCCTTGCTAAAGTTGAAGATTTGATAACAAGAACCAAGTCTTGTTCATCAAAAACCTCATCTTTTCATCACTAATGGTGGTATAGAGATTGTTCTTCCTATCTTTTTGTTATTTTTATTATGTAATCATGTATTTTATTTCCTATTGTATATGTATATGATGATTATATGATGATAAAAATGTTATGTGGGGATTTGTTGTTGATAAACATGCTTAAAAAGATGAAAGACTATAAGAAACAAGGTTAAAATCTTGGTTAAATTTGTTGGCTGTATAAAACAGTAAAGAACCATATGGTAAACTGATAAAATGATGAAGTAGAATCCATTTACATTAAGCTATATGTCTTGTACACATGTGAGAGTTGGCCATGCAATGGAATCATTGTAATGAGTGAGATATGATCAAAACAAGTTTAAGGTACAAATCTGAGTTCACTGTTTTGGACGATTTTTAGAAAATATTTAGAAGATGATTCAACAGTATCTATAGAAGAGTTAAATGTAGCACATATCATGTAGTTTATGTGATAAAAAATTTAGCTTCTATCTCTATATAGAACTCAAGATATGGCAGTTTTGGTGAAAGTGAAGATAAAAATCAGATTTTTGGAAATTAAAGAATAATACTATTATATAAGCACTCAAAATTTAATAGTATAAAATATAAATGAAAACCCACTAACTTATAAAACTTATTTATATAAATATGTAAAAGGGTAAATGAATGAATAACTTATATAAATGGTAGTGAAATAATACTTATAAGTTATAAAACTATAAACATTGTTTTTACGACTTTTTCGGCTAATACCGTAAAAATTAACGTTTTTGTTAAATAAAACTTAGATGGTTGGACCCGTCTAATGAAAACTTTATAAAACTTATATACTGATATATAGACATGTATAACAAGTAAAAACCGATAAAACCCGAACTATAAGAAATACGGACATTTACGAGCTAATTAAGCATATTGGACTAATAATTGGAATAAATAAGATAAAAACTTGTAAAAAGAACTTATTGGGCTTAACCCATTTGGGCCCAACATGGAAAGTATAAATACTGATAAAATAAGTATAACAAGGATTAAAACAAGCTAAAGAACTTATAATAAGCTTATAGGACTTAAAACGTGTAAATAAGTAAAACTAGTAAACTAGTATAAAAGTTATCGACATATAACACAAAAATGAGTAAACGAGAATATGTAAACCCACTTGATCATCATACATATATAATCATCATATGTATACATAATTGTTATTTTTATAAAGTCACTGGACATGAGTCTAAGACGAGTATTATTTGTCTAGGTTTCCGTGATTTAAGCACGTACCGTACGTCCGAATTACCGATAACCCGCCTTCCCATATCAACGTGAGTTCATAGCCTCACACTCTTTTAAATGTTTTATAAATTTTTTATAAACCCGCGAGGGAGATAACATGTTAGTTTTTATTAAATAGGACACCATTTGTCCTGATTGTTTGTTTATTGATTTTGGACCCGAATGATTGAATGACCCGATTGTATGACCCGATAAATAATTAATGGACCCGATAGATGAAATAAAATGGATTATTAAAGTTAGGTTATGTCACTAAAAGTCCCATTAGCATGAATTGTGAACTACCGGGAGTTGGTAGACGCTTATGCATTTAATAGTACTATTTGGGGACGATCACCCCAGTTCGCGCCTTGACGGTTGATCCCCGTCGTGCCACATTGATTGGTAAGCGAATTTATGTATGAGAAGTTTTCAATAGCGTGACCTTTGTGACGACACGCTACTTTAGATGGGCAAAATTGGTATCGGGTTAGCTACCCGTTGTTGGTTTAGTAAGGTAACAATGTCATGCGGCTTATAATAATCCAAAGTTAACAAAATACTACTAGACGCTCCGAATTACAAAGTATTGCCTGACTAGCAATACGGGGTCATACTATTGATATTATGTTCGTGTTTTGGTTCTCATAACCATATTCATATAACGGTTTTTATTTTCATACAACGTTATAAGACGTATTGTATGATATTTTTACGACATTGGCTCGTATAATGATTTTTAAGGCAAATGCCTATATTATGATTTCTATAAGGATTTGTATAAAATGACTTTGGCTATTTTATGGCCCATTAAAATGATTTGTAAAAAAATGATTTTCAGTAATAATTTTATACTGATATTATATTGATGGATTTTATTAAACTCTATGAATTCACTCGGCGTTATCGCTGACCTTTTCTTTTAACATGTTTTATCTCAGGTACTTGAAGGTAATTCTTGGGAAGACGACAAGAATTCATGGCCCGCACCTAAATAATATTTTTCCATTCAAATACTTTGTAAAACTTTGTATGTAATGTAATGACTTGGGACCGATGTAACTTTGTTGTTTATGAATGGAAATGATTTAATATTAAATGACGCGATTTTTATGCGTTGTCTATGATGTGAGTAATGTGCTATCCCGTAACACCAACGAGTCTTCCGCTGTATTAAGTTGTATAAATTTGGGGGTGTTACAGTTTGGTACCAGAGCTCTCGTTATAGAGAACGAAAGATTTTTAAAACCAAGGTTTTGGATAAAACATTTCAAAATCAACTATAAACATTTTTCTAAAATGTCTAAAAATCTTTTGACTATAACGGTGCCGAAGAATTCCCGAGTTACCGACAAGGCCAGACTGAGAAGTGTTATTTTAATATATATATATATATATAACTTGGATTATATATATACATATATGATGTAATTTCATTACATGATTGTTTGATGATTATTTTGATATTTATACGAGGTATTTATACGACGTAGATTGTCACAAGTAACCCTAAATCCCCTAGTAAATTAATCAAAGCTATTCTCGTAGGAATTCTAGCTATCCTAGCTCTAAACCAAGTTGTGGAAATTTATGATCCCAACAAATGGTTAATATTCGTAGAAATGTAGATATTAGTTGATTGTGATATTAAGAAGGATTGGCGAGATTAAATCTGATATCGATGTCATGACGATCTTTTCTTATAGAGTGGAGTTTGACAAAACGTTACCACCTAGAAAGATGTCATCTGATTCGTTGTCATCCAATTCTTAAATTTGAAATCGAAAGGGTGAATGTTGCACTTGAGGCTGTTATTGGAACCATTACCCAAAAGCCTCATGCCACTAATACCTTTCCGAGAAGTCTAGTTGAATGATCAAGTCATTTCATATTAATGACTCATTTGATAATTGTTGTTGTAAGAGCTAATAGGATTGGAAATTAAGTGTTGATTCATATTGAGATTGTATTGCCTTTACAAGGCCGAAGAATAAGGTTGTAAGTATTGGAGAATAAGGTAGGATGTCAAATTGAGTATAAAACTTGTTATAACTTGAGTAAAGTAAAATTTAACCCGTATGGAATATGAGATTGTTAAGAGGAAATTATTAAGTCATGTGATTGAATTTTAAGGTTTTAATTGATTGTAGGTTTGTGTTAAGGGTTGTTCCTAAGCCATTGTCCAATAATGAGGATGCCCAGTGTCCAGGAAATAAATTGAAGAAATCTTCTTCTGAATTTAGACCGATGGATCTTCCGGGACATGTGGAACACCTAATGACTCTTGTAGATTAGTATTCATTGTGGTATCTTTTAAAAATCCCTAACTTAACTGAGACATCAGTTGGTAGGATGAGTTCCGAGAATTGTATGACATAGTGACATGTAATGTGTTACGGTACAATTTTGACTTGTTTGTGATTAATGAAAAAGACTACCTTTGATTGCTTAATCCTACATGTATCGATGTTATCTATCTTTTATTGCTTCATCCTAATGTTCGCATTAGTGATGCAACCATTGAACAAGTACTCATCTTGATTTGAGTTACGTTGTGGATTATTCTTTTGAGTGTCATCGAGGTCATGAACCTCATGATTACTTGGCTAAAGCTCATTTCCTATCATATCGTAGTTAGTTCTTGGTGAACAAGTTTTCATCACTCTTTTGCAGATCACTCATTGTTTTTATAAGATAAAACAGTATCCTTTGAGAAAAATTGAATTTTCATCACTATAAGGATTATTCAAAGTGAGATTTATAAGTGACTGTTATCGAAATGAATTTGTTTATAAAACACCTTGGAAAACTTAATTGTTTTCATGATAAAGAAAATCTTTGTAAATTTATTTTTGATTCTTATTTAATAATTAAGCATGAAAATGTTTTTACTACAAACATGGATGATAAAATTTTGACGAACTGAGTATTGCATCGTTAATCTTGAAATTGTATATAGTTGCGCGCCTACATACAATTTAGAATGGACCATGCAAGACTGACTAGTAGTCACCATAAAACTAATGAATAAACACTACAGTTTCTTTGAAGATTGTGAAAGATTAAATTTTATGAGATCTGCAAGAAGTGAAAAATAGGGACATAGTGTTAGGGACACCTACATATGTGCCCGTACTATTTATTCTTCTGAGTCGAATTTACTCATCTGTGGAATTTGTCTTATTTGACAATTGATATTCCCTTCTTGTCCAATTCTCCCGTAGTGAGATTCTTAGGAAAAGTATCTGATTACCAAGTGTTGATACCCGACTGGATGTATTGACGTTCTTATCATTTCTTTTGATTTGATTTCATTTGAATGACCTGGGTAACGATCCGAGGAGCTTTCGAATGCGTACTCAAATTATGAAAACATGGGATATATTCATATTCGTTAAATGTTTTTGTCTGTATCTGATTTGAAATTCTCTCGCGTAGATTATGCGTTGACCTTACTCTTTTAAGGTTAGTTATGTCTCCATATATCCTTGAATTTGTGAAGGATCATGAGCTATTATTAGTCTTTTGAGAAGTTCACATCTTATCGATGGCAATAAATCTGGAAAGTTGATAGTGCCAATAGAATGGATTGATTGATTATGACATGACGACATTGTCTTAATTGATGGGAACTCGAATAGAATTCCCCTAAAAGATAAGGTGTTGATTATCAAAAGTGATATAAATAATTCTTGATGGATGATTTTATCCTGCATTTAGACTTGAAATTATAACGTGAATGGTTGTGAATAAGTCATAGATATTCTAATCTAGAAAGAACCTAATATGAATTTATTAAAAGATGTTTCTTTTATCTGAAACTTTAAGTAAGTATTTGTTGATGAATTACCTAGACTTTCGCCATCAAGGCAAGTAGAATTTGGTATTGATTATATAACCGGTGTTGCACCCGTGGCATGTGCATTGTACGTCAGCACCATCTGAATTTAAGGAATTACCGTATAACTGAGAGAGTTGTCGGAGAAAGATTTTATTCTACCAAGCCTGTCATCATGAAGAGCTATGGTGTTATCATTCCTTATAGTTATAGGTTACTGTGACTGAGTAAATTGACAATCGAAAACGATATCCATAACTCGAAATGGAAGATTTGTTCGATCATTTACAAGGTTCTAGCGTATGTTTTAAAGATTTGATTCACGACATGGTTATCATCAACTTCGCGTCCGCGAAGAAGATTATGTATTCCAATCACTACATCCGGAACTTGTAATGAACATTATGAGTTTCACGTGGTGACGTTTGGATTGACTAATACACATGTAGCATTCATAAATTTGGTGAATCACGTGTGTAGGCTGTAATTTGATAAATTCGTGCTCGTGATCATTAAGGACCATTTATTTGTTTATAAGAATAAGAATGAGTTAATAATTATTTATAGATTGCCCTGAATTGGCCGAACGATAAAAACCTGTACCTTGAATAATTAACACGTGATTAAAGACTTAATACTTTACATGATTTGACTATGTGATTAAAAGGATAATGGAATATAAATTGACTCTTCCAAAATTAAGAGCCCTTTTAAGACTTTGGATTTTACCAAAATGAAATGGAAATATGTTTTGACAAATGTTTTAACAAAGGATTTTAAAGGGATTATTCCCTTATACACTAAACATTTAACTAAACTTCTGTTTAGGGGTAAATGTTTGTGTATACCTCAAGATAACTTAAGAAGGATTGAGTAAAACCATTTATACCATGACTTGAAATTTTAAACGACACTTTTTGCTTTTCAACTAAGAAAATTTTGACTAAAGTATAAACCAAAGATTTTTCGAACAATTACGGATCTTATTAAAAATTTTGGATAAATCAACGAAAATCTTGTTAATTAAATTCAAATTTATTTTGAACATTTTATATAATTGGTCGAACTAAGAAATTTAAAATCTTTATGTTTACATTTCATAAAAATTGAAAATTTATTATTTAATTAATTATAATAATTATCGACGCTTTAGACGACAGATTGAGTAAAACGGATAAAAATAATAGTAAAGACGAAACTAAAACATAAAAGATATAAAGAAAGAATTTTGAATAAATACGGTTGTGATATTTATTTCATCAGGAAGGTGAACGTAATTACTGACGCATAATATAGAAAGAATATCTAAATGAATTGTGGACATAATAATTACATCATCATGAGAATAATATAGATACTGACATATTATATAAAAAGGATAAAGAAACAATTAGTACATGTTCCTTAATAATGAAGGTGCAAAATAAAGTGCCGAACAATATAAAATAAACGATGCTTGTAAGAAGGATAATATAGATGATAAAAAGGTTTCACGGCTAGTGTGAACCATTAGAGTTGAGAAGCCGATAGCGTTAAATGTCTTAAAGACCACATGTGATTGTCTAAATATGGAGGATTGTAAGATATAGTTATGTTGGAATTTGTAAGTATAAGTATTCTATTTATGTCATTTATGACTAAAAGTATCTTTGTCTAAAGAAGTTGTACTAATGGCAAATTATGAAGGCAGACATCGCCTCATACATTAGTAAACGTCTAGCTATTGCAAAGGTCATCATCTGAATTTGATTCGATTTGGGTCATCGTCGACAGACTGACCAAATCTGCTAATATCATTCCCGTTAATGATAAATGCAAAAGAATTATGTAAACATAGTGTCCCTGTATCGAACATCTTTATCAAGATCCTCGCTTCGCATCGAATTTCTAGAGATTTGCTCAGAAATCATTGAGAACGAACCTTGATGAGAGTACTATATACCACCCCAAATCGAAGGGACGAGGTAAAGTAACGATACAAAGTAATATAAGTGTTGTTTTATGTTTGAATGTTTGACCTTTGGTAATAGACCATATGATCGTTTCCCTTTGGAGAGATTATCATTGATAATCATCGTATTAGGATCGAGATCGAATCTTGTTAGGATCTAAATAGTAGAGCATCTGTAAGTAAGAGTTGAGATAAAGACACCCGACATACACCCATTGTGAGTTGGACATGTCTCTTAGGTTTAAGGTTTCCTATAATGGCGAACCTAACCTTGCAAAATACCCGACCGCGAGATCTGAAATGATTGTTGAAATTAGGATTTGATTATTGACTGTCGGTAGTGGGTAAGAGGTTATGTGAATGTGAAATATAGATCTTGAAGTGCCAAATGGGTAGCGAAGTTATGCCACAATTTTTAACCTTGGAAAAATGAATTCATGATCTGACAAATCATGGGATATAAGTCCCCGTTGTATGGGAGCATTGAGATGATGTAAAAGTTGGGATTGAAAGGCATATAAGCTGGATCTACCCTAGGACTTCAAGAACTGCGTGAATTATGTTTCGTAAATCGAACTTGATGGAATATCTATCAAGTGAAAATCTCAGTGTTCTTAGTAAAGCTTAGATCGGCGAAA